>CAUZXS010004785.1:0-111966 GCA_963585895.1 Sepioteuthis lessoniana | reverse complement strand
TATTGTATTGTCATTTTGATGGAACCTGACAATTCAATAAACAGTTGAACTGGTGAAAAATTTTACCAATGTTTTTCATTTCTTTTAAATTAGTGTAGATTTATCATTTAAATAACTTTTTGCCTTCTGCATATTTGCAGGTTTTCCCCCCAATTAATGAAGTAAGGGAAGTAACTCTAATTTACAAATGTCTAATTTATATGAAAATTTGCTTTATAGTAACTTTTTTATAAGTTACTATAAAGTAAATTTTCATATAAATTTTAGAAGCTTTTAGAATATCCAAGTTGTATGTAAATTAGATTTGTATGGTCAGGAAATCAAGGGACTTATCAGTAATAGAGAATATTAGTAAATTTTATTTTCTAGTTCATGGAAAATAGTCTTTTAGGGTTTTGATGAAACACTACCATTTGGCTGATGAATAGAAACAATTACCATACACTCATTTAATTTTGTCTTGTTATTGACAGAATCATACATTGTTGTTAGAAGAAATATATACAGCATTGGACGAACACTTTACCCACTTGCCAATGAGCAAGTTATATATATATATATATATATATATATATATATATATATATTTCAAAATATGAATGTACATATCCCAAAGAAAATATATTTAAATGCTGCCATTGCCAGCACATTTGTGTGTTGGTTGAAATATAGTCAATGAGATCAACATTTGCTGTCTCATCTAGAAGAGATAAAAATTGGATTTATTGCCAAGACCAGAAGCATCTTAAAGGAATACTGACTGAATTGAGCTAATTTTGTACCATCCTCAGCCATGTGTTGAACCTTATTTTGCATAAGAGGCACTAATAACCATATGAAGACCTCTTCAAAAGTGCTGCTACTGCAACACTCTTTCTTTTTTATTCAATATGCAAGATGCCTTTGAAGAGAGAAATACAACATTCTTCTAAGGCATAAAAGAATTTGTTTCTTTTACACTTATAAATTATTTGTTAACCTCCTACAAATATTTCAATCTATCCCTGACACTTCATTATAATTCAACCTTTTAACAATACTTTTGCATATCTAGTGCAAGAAAATTTTACCTCAAGTTATATCATGACCTGTTTCTTGAGAAATTTATTGTATCAAATTAATTACTTTTATGATAAAGAGTTTCCCTAACCCTTTTTTTTTTTTTTTTTTTTTTTTTATTAAATTCTGAATTTAGCCATAAATGATTTATCACATGTCATCACGTACTCTGTTAGGTTTACTATGTTTTTGTTTTTTTTATTTTTTTCCCTCTCTTTCTTGAGATTGACAAATTAATTTCTTTGATTACATCTTTTTTTTTTTTTTATTCATAAGATGTTGCTTTGATTGGATTTAACCTAATATGTTTTTCTACATAACTTATCCGAGTTTGTTCTGACAAAATATCAAAAGGCCATGACATGTTGAGAACTGAAAATTTTCTTATTAGAATTGGAAAAATACAAGATTTTGTTATTTTACAGTTTTTTTTCGTTTTTGTTTTTTTTTTAAGATGATTTTGCTTATAAAGATTTCTGGTAGATTAACTCTTAATCTGATGAAGAAGATTCCACTGACATCTGTTCTTCACACACAGCATTAAATACTTTAAAAACTAAGAGCAATTAAAATTGTCAGAAGGAAAAATTTAATTAAGTGAAAAGAAATGTCTATTTTTGTGTATGCATTTATTTAAAGCTTTCCCAAACTAATTTACATTGAACTTTATTTTCTAACCTAATATTTTTTGTAACATAAATCTTTTATTCAATTTTGTGTTGATTCAGCAGTTTTCTTTGTGTTAGAGAAATTTATTGCTTTCAGTCTTACTAAGGTAAATTAAGTTTTGTAATATTTTGGTAGGTGCTAATTTGTGGCATGTGTATCCCATGACCAAAAGCAATTCAAGCTGTGGTGGTGAGAGTATTGTGGTTGTGGGTGCACTAACATGTTGTGCATCACTTCATTCTGTGTATGATTTTGAAAAGCTGCACAGATAAACATTTGACATCACCTAATTTGGGAACTTATACTTTATGAGTTTGAACTGTGTCGTGTGACACCCAGGAAGTAACCAAAAACGTGCATGAATGGTAAAGGCACTGTTGATCATGGTACAATAACCAAATGGTTGAAGAAATTTTGCATGGGTTGCAAGAACCTTGATCATCAGGCAAGCTGTGCTCCAATCCATGTGAGATAAATCTGCCCATTATCTCAGGCTCTCACAGTCCATTGTGGTTTGTCACCTCCACGATCTCGCCAAAAAGCATCCACACCTGCCAAATTTTGCCTGACATACAACCAAAATATTGCAAAACTTTTGACTCCTCCAAGTAATTCATTTTTAATTTATTATAACATTTATATAAATATTTTGTATTTGAGATTCTTGGTTTAAGAATTTCTTTCTCTAGCAATTTTAGTGAAATCAAAATTGATATAAGGCTATAATCCAACTTATAATTTTAAAATCTAGCCTTAACAAAGAAGAAATATGGGGGGGGGTTCCTAAATTTTTTTAACCATGTATTTAAAACTTTAAATTTGAATAATTTGATCAGTTAATAAATTTTCCATGTTTGCTTGCCTATTAACTTTGGATTTGTTAAAATTTTGTTTCACTTTTTTTTCTTTTTTTTTTTTTTTTACAGACATTGAAGATGAGTGAAGCAAACCAGGTAGCCCCTGGTGGGGTGATAAAGGCACCCCCTTCTACGGTGATTGATCAGATGCTATCCACTCTTGAGTCAGGAGAGGCAGAAGACAAACATTGTCTCAGCCATGAGTGTGATATCATTTTGGAATGCAAAATCTGCCGAAATTTGTTCCGTGTCATGAACAGTTTCTTAAATCACAAAAAGGTCCATTGCCTTCAGTATGTTGTCAGCTTTACGGTTCCTTTGCAGGTCAGTAAGACCAGTGAAGAGAAAACTGAAAATGACAACAATGCCACTAACACAGAAAAGACCGAGATGCCTGCTGAGGCTACCTCAGTAAAAGATCCCCAAAAGACTGACCAGACCAAGAAAACCTCACCTATAAAATCCCCTACAAAATCAAAAGAAGCTGAAAAAGAGAGTTTGTCAGATAAAAGCCAAACGAAACCACCCACCACAACTGTTAGGGTGACTGCCTCTGTTGAAAACACTGATCCTATGAAGTTACGTAGCCCACGTAAAACAAATAGTTCGATTTCAAAGAAAGAAGACACCCATGCAGTGAAAAAAGATGTGAGCAATTCCAAAAAAGGAGATGTCTCCCCAACAAAAAAAGACAGCAGTCAACCAAAGAAAGGGAACAGTTCAGGACATAAGCAAGAAGAAAGTTCCTCCTCCTCCAAAAGAGGAGACAATTCCAGTCAGAAGAAAGAGGTTGCTATTCAAAAGAAAGGAGAAACCTCCAGTCACAAAAAAAATGATGTTTCTTCAAGTACAAAAAAGAATACTTCCAGCCAGAAACGGGAGGAATCTTCAAGAAAAGAAAGTTCCAGTCAAAAGAAAGAAGGGAGTTCTGTTAATTCCAGAAGAGATAGAAAAGAAGACTCCTCTGCTAAAAAGGGAGATAGTTCTAGCCATAAAAAAGATGATAGCACAAGAAAAGAAAAAGAAAGTCACAAGAAAGAAGAAAGTTCAATTCCTTTTAGAATTGGAGAGAAAGAGAGTTCCAGCCAAAAAAAAGAAGAAAGTTCTGTTCTTTCAAAGAAAGACAAAGACTTTGTTCCTTTTAAAAAAGGTGAGAAAGAAAGCAGTAGCCAAAAGAAAGAAGAAAGCTCAGTTCCTTTTAAAAAGGGAGACAGGAAAAAAGAAGAAAGCTCAATACCTTTTAAAAAGGGAGACAGTTCAAACCAGAAAAAAGAGGATAGTTCAGCTGCTCTGAAAAAGGGAGATAATTCATCTACTTCAAAGAAGGAGAATAGCTCAGTTCAGAAAAAAGAAACTGCTTCTAGTGCTAAGCAGCTGGACAGTCCCAACCAGAAAAAGGCTGAAGCCCCACCACCCTCAAAGAAACAAAAAACTGAAGATTCTACTAAAAAACCAGCTGAAGAGCCAAAAGAAAAAGTAACTCCTTCTCTTACAACCTCTGTTACTCCTACGTCTTCAGCAACTCCTGTTACTCCTACGTCTTCAGCAACTCCTGTTACTCCTACGTCTTCAGCAACTCCTGTTACTCCTACGTCTTCTGCAACTCCTGTTACTCCTACGTCTTCTGCAACTCCTGTTACCCCTACGTCTTCAGCAACTCCTGTTACTCCTGCACCTTCTGCAGCCATGGTTACTCCTGCTCCTTCTGCAGCCATGGTTACTCCTGCTCCTTCTGCGCCTGCAGTTACTCACACTCCTTCTGTGCCTGCAGTTACTCCTGCTCCATCTGCCCCCGTAGTTACTCCCACTCCTTCTGACCCCGTAGTTACTCCCGCTCCATCTGCCCCCGCAGTTACTCCCGCTCCATCTGACCCCGCAGTTACTCCCGCTCCATCTGCGCCCGCAGTTACTCCTGCTCCATCTGCGCCCGCAGTTACTCCCGCTCCATCTGCGCCCGCAGTTACTCCCGCTCCATCTGCGCCCGCAGTTGCTCCCGCTCCATCTGCGCCCGCAGTTGCTCCCGCTCCATCTGCGCCCGCAGTTACTCCCGCTCTATCTGCGCCCGCAGTTACTCCCGCTCCATCTGCGCCCGCAGTTACTCCCGCTCCATCTGCGCCCGCAGTTACTCCCGCTCCATCTGCGCCCGCAGTTACTCCCGCTCCATCTGCGCCCGCAGTTACTCCCGCTCCTTCTGCGCCCGCAGTAACTGCTGCTCCTTCTGCACCCACAGTTACTCCCACTCCATCTATGCCTGCAGTTACTCCTGCTCCTTCTGCACCCACAGTAACTGCCGCTCCTTCTGCGCCAGCTGTTACTCCCGCTCCTTCTGCACCCACAGTAACTGCCACTCCTTCTGCGACTGCAGTAACTGCCGCTCCTTCTGTGCCGGCAGTTACTCCTGCTCCTGCGCCCGCAGTTACTCCCACTCCTTCTGTGCCAGCAGTTACTCCCGCTCCTTCTATGCCCGCAGTTACTCTCACTTCTTCTGTGCCAGCAGTTACTCCCACACCTTCTGCACCTGCAGTTACTCCCACTGCTCCTGCTGTTACCTCTGCTCCTGCAATTACACCTACTCCTTCAACTACTGTAACACTTACACATCCAGCACCTACAGTTACCCCTGCTCTTATTACTACTTCTACCACTACTTCTGTTCCTGTTGCTTCCACCACTCTCTCTCCTGTTCCTCTCTCTCCTGCTCCTCTTCTTACAACTGCTCCAGACAAAAAAGTTGATGCTCAAGCTGATCAGGATAAGCAACCATTGCTTACAAAACCAGTACTTATATCTGCTGAAAATAAATCTGATGAACCTCCAGTTCTTACTCCAGAAAAGGTTAGTCCCACTGCAGCAATGGAGATCCAAAATCAGAAGCAAACAGATGCTTCAGATACATTGAATCCATTAATAGCTGGTGTTCTTGATGCCTATCAGCGGTACAAAGATAAAAATCAACCTCTTTTAGAGGATGTTGAAAAACAAAAGTCTAATGAGGCACCAACAACAAATGATAAACCTGCTGCTGCTTCTGCTTCTGCTGATGTAGCAGCAGCAGCAGAAACACCAGTGGTGGATAAAGTGTTGCCTGAAGTTCAAGAGGCAGACAAAAATGAAACTGTTGAGGATAAGGAGGATAAAGCAGGAGATGCTCTTGCTGAATTGGATGATAAAAACAAATCAATCAATAATGATGACTTAGACAAAGATTTAAATGATCCAGAAAGGTATGAGCTGAGAAATCGGCTCCGCTGTCCTGATTGTGGCCTGGAACTTACCAACATGAGTAAACTAGCACAACACATGTCAAGGCACTTGGCTGATTCTAAAGGCCACTTTGTTTGTCCAATTTGTCAAAAGGAGACTCGCCTTGAAACCTTTTCTGAACTCATTCTTCACTTGAGAGATCCTCATTTCCTTAAAGATAAACAGCTGCTCCCTATGTGGCGAAATTTGATGAAGAACTGTTGGGTAGATGAAAAAGATATGTCGGCCACCTTCCCTGTAATCGAAGCGGTCAAACGTTCTGAACGTAGCAAAGACAAGGAGTTGCCTGAAAAGAATTATAAATGTCCATACTGTAAGAAAAAACCTAAAATCCTACGTTACTTTTCCGGGTTGATTGGACATTTGCGGTCAGAGCATGGGTTGAAGCGGTGTCAATTGCAGAAGATGCAAGCGAAACTGCGCAAGACATCCGTTGTCGAAGTGAAGCATAAAAAGATAAAAAAGAAATGCATGCTGTTTAAATGCTCTTTCTGCTTTAAGACGTTCACTAAGAAGAGTTCTATCAAACTTCATGTTAAGTCTTGCCGAAAACGTACAGAAAGCACAGTGAAAGATACCGACATAAAAAAACGAAGAGGGCGACCAAAGACCTTCACCAAAATTGTTGCTTTTAAGACTATTGGGCAGAAGAAATCTATAAGTGACAATTCTGTTCCGAGTACGGGCGGTGATGTGTCTAGCGAACATTTTAAGCGCTCATCTCTTGCTTCGGCATCAATGGGTGACCCATCGACTAGCATCAGCACTGCTGTTAATACCCCAAGGCTGTCTAGCGGATCCTTCAGTGCCTCACACAACAGAGATGGCAACTCCGACCAAAATTATGCATTCTCTCCCGCCATGATCCAGCCAGTGAAACTTGAGACGTTTTGGGTTTCAAAAACACCTGGCAAGCCATCCGAATGTATTAAGTCTACTGTCACCAATTTGGAAAAGTTGCGTACAACCCCAAGCAAAATGTTCAAATCATCAGAGCTGACCAAAATTGGTAACTTTCAGTGTTACTCTTGCAATCGCTATTACTCATTCCGGCAGCATTTTGAGCGGCATGTCCAGTTGTGCAACCATAATCGCAAAATTGAGGAAATTGCCGATTTCCAAACGCTTCGATGCTTAGAATGCAATCAGTCGTTTTCCTACCTGCAGCATTTGAAGCGCCATGCTGCTAAGCATCTTGGGCTTGATCGATTCAAGTGTAAACTTTGCAATTATTCCAGCTACTATTGGTCTGACACCAAGTATCACCTGGCCTCCCACAAAGGGGTCAACCTTAAACATCCTGAGTACTATATCCTCAATGTGAGTGCTTCTGAATGTTTGGCCTTGAAACCTGATAACACCAACGAGTCAGCTACTAAAAGTTCAGATACTCCACGAACTGTACTGAAACGGAGTGCTGAAGGACCACCATTAGTTGCCACTGGTAGCAGCGGTAGTGGCTCTGGTGTTGTGAAGACACTTGTTTTGACGGAACAAGATGGTATGCTAAAAGTGGTCAGTGATCCAAATCAAATTGCCAAGATGGTTAATCAGCAGGGGTCTCCACCATTGAAGAGGCTTCGGATTTCTGCTGATGCCAGCCAAGCTCCAGCCATCATAAAAGCCTTACCTGATATCCAAAAAGCAGTGTTATCTCCTGGCTTGAAAATCGAAAAGAGGGAATCAACTCTCATGACCAAGAACCTTCCTTCGCCCACACTTAGTGATCCAACTCCAACCACTGAGGCATTTGAGCCTGCTGTTGACCCCGACAAGGAACACGTATCTTGGGTACGCAAACCTTTAAAGGATCCTGATGCACGTCCCTTCCAGTGGGATGACGATGAAGAAGGAGATGGTGAGGGAACCGAAAATAATAACAGGATTGCTGCTAGTAACAGGGGTGCTGTTACTACAGCACCAATCCCCGCTAAAACCATATCCACTACTACCTCCTCTACTGCCTCGAGTTCGACTGCCACTGATATTGCTGTACAAAGCATTTCTGTTGAAAGTGAAAAATCAGAAAACAACAGATTGGCATCTGATATGAGCTCAAATACGAAATCAATATCTGAAACTGAAAGCAAGTCTCTCAGCCTGACTGATGTACCGGTGCCTGAAAATTTCTCTGAGCCGCCCATACTAACAAAGGAAGTTCCGATTCTGAAGAGCACTGGTGGCAAGGAGAAAGAAGATCTCCAAATGCCTCGCATTGCTGCCTCTAACGTTACCGTTTCAGATGCCTCCACATCGCAAGAATCTGTAGTGACATTCATGCTTAATGATAATCATGAGTTTCTGCTGCTTTCAGGTGAAAGTGGTGTTGGCAGTAGTGCTCACAGCAGCAGCAGCAGCAGTCACCACATGGTTTCCAACAAAGACTTTTTTAGCGTCTCTCACCCATTGTCTTCTAGCTCCTCTTCAACATCCACCTCCACCACCACCATGTCACCATTCGGCTCTTCAATCCCAACAGTAAAGGTGATGAACAAGCCAAAAACCTACTGGGACCTACAGCATAAGAATACTCTCCGGCGCCTGCCAAACCGTGGACTCGTGTCTACGTCAAATTTGTCATTCCCTTCAGCATCACGACGAGTGACCAAGTCTCCAAATGCACCCCCTATCATACCCACAGCAACATCATCGGCCCCCCTTCCTCCTTCTACTCCTCCAGCTACGACTACTACTAAAGCTACTACTACAACTTGTACAACTGCTTCATCATTCTCATCGAGTTCCTCCACTGGAACTAGTGAAAAGTAAAAGGGAATTTAATGTTGGATGAGGTGACAGGGTTAAGAGAACTTCTCTTTAGCTCATACTGTGTTCTACTAAACCCTCTCCCCTCTCTGTGCCCACCCCCACCCCCTATCTATAGAAAAAAAGAAATCATTTCATCCCAACATCTGTGTGATCATTTTGATTGATTGATGACTGATTGAAAAACGAGCAAGGTGAACGAAAGTGAAAGAAGGTTAAGTTTTAAAAGAAAAAAGAACTTTTTAACAAACTAATTTTTTTTTTCTTTTAATTTGAGAAAAGAATTAAAAAAAAAAAGAAATCAGTGTTTTAAAAGAAAGAAAAAAAATCAAAGTGAAAATGAAAACGTTGATGCCATTTTCCAATGGAACGAAATATTTATCACTTTTATCCAACCAACAAAACTCTTTATCATGCAAAAAAAAAAGAAAAAATCTTTAAAAATCCATTTAGATATGATTTGTTTTCATTTCAGATGATGGCAGACAAAATAAATTAAAAAAAAAAAAAAAAAAAAAAAAAAAAGACCCCAAAAAAAAAGACCAGCAAAAGATTGACATGCGTTTTAAGAAAGAAAAAAACCCAACCAACCAAGTTACATGTCTAACTGTTGATACCCTTTCTCTTTTGCTGTTGTCTTGAAATGATTATCAATGACTTAGTGATGAATGGTACTTCTTTATATAATATAAAACACTCCCAGAAGAGTACAGAACACACACACACACACACATACTCACATACACACACATTCACAATCATTTTGTTGTAAGTATACAGATCTAATTTTTAACAGAAGCAAGTTATATAAATGAAAGTTCTCTCTCTCTCTGGCTTTTTTGTGTCTCCTTCTTTATAAATGGCTTCAATGCATTTTATCCAAGGTGAAGGATGGAGTGTTTATTTGATTGCTTGTTTGGTTCATTTACACAGTTAAATCAACAGCCAATCAAATTATTCCCTTATGTGTCATGTGACTTTTATTCATGAACCTAAACAGTTGGGGGGGGTTGTTGTTGGGGGGGGTAATCTTTTGGAATAGTTTTTTCTTTTCTTTTCTTTTTTTTTCAAACAAAGTACGAGGGTTGGCTGAAAAGTTCATAGGCTGACCAAGATACTCTCAAGAAATGTAACCAAATGAGGTTTATTTTTCAACATAGTTCCCCTTGCAGTCCACACACTCGTCCCATCAGTGTTGCAGTGCTTGAATCCCATTGGTCAAAAAAAGTCCTCGACAGCAGATATGATGTCATCGCATGAACTTTTCAACCTACCCCTATAAATCTTGGAGAAAGTTACCAGAATTTGGGAAAACAACTTTTTTTTTCTTCCTTAACTTAAAAAAAGTTTTTTAATATTTATCTTTTCAATACATATTTATTCCATCCAGGTCATTTTAAAAAAATTTTATCTTTTTTTTTTTTTTTTTTTTTTTTCTGTAAATGCATAAAAAACTTTGAAAGCATGTTTATATTTTCTGTTTTAAACTTAATCACCTTTCTTTTAGTTTATTCAAAGTTTGAATTGTATCCTCCATTAAAAACCAGATCTATTTTTTCCATTTTTTTTTTTTTCCTTTCACTGTTTATTTATTTTGGTTATTATTGTTTGGTTTGTTTTACTTGGTTTTGTTAATCAGCATTTTAATCTTTTGTCTTCAAGATGATTTGATAAAATGTAATCAACTTTTTAACCTCCTTTTATCATATGACTCTACACTGTTTGAACCCCCCCCTCAAATCCTAACAACATTGTACAAAGTAGGCACAAAAAGAGAAGAAAACATTAAACAATATTTATGAGTACAGACACCTTTTTTATATTTATTTTTTGAAATTTTATTTTCAATAATCAGTCCACAGATTATTGTAATCTGCTTTAGAAAATTCTTATAGTCCAGGTTAATAAGCATGCTAAGAGTAACCCAATGCTACCCCCTCTTTTTTTTTTTTTTAAACACCTTATTTTTCTGATTCAGGTAACATTAAGAAATAATCAAAATTTTAATAAAAAGGCCAGGCTTTTCCCCATTTACCAAAGCTTTTCTTAAGTTCTTCAATATTACCTGCATCAGAAAAATAAGGTCTAAAAATGTTTGGCTTTGGGCTACTTTTATTGTCCTTTTTAACCAGGAGTTAAAGCTAAAACTGCAATTTCTTACACAATCTTACGATTATTTTTAATGCCTTCTAAGAATTTCAAGTAAGGCTAATTCTTAATGATTACCAAATTAAAAGGAACACATGGTGTAATGGTTAGTAAGCTAAGTGAGAAGACTATTACAAGTGAATTTGATTCTTACTGGGTGCCCATATTACTGTCCTTGTGCCATAACTAAGCTAAGCTTAGTTATTTAATATGAGATATAGGCTTAGCCTATGGAGCCAAGCCTTATAATATTTCTCAGTTCATAAAGGTTGAATATCATTTTATAACATCCTTATGTAATATAATTTATTTTTTGTTTTTGCTTTTTGTATTTTACATGTAGAGTAATATGTGACACAATATGTTCATTGTTAAGGTTGTTAAAATATTGTCTAAATATGCCTAGTGAATAATGCTTTGTATTTAAGTCCAAGTAGCATTTTGATTGGTTTATAAGTGACTCTAATGTTATTTGAACTTTGCTAAATTATTCTTTTCTTCTGTTGTAAGCAATAAGATTTAATAAGGAGTTTAATGATAGCAAGAATCTTTTTATTCTGAGTGGACCTGTGGAAGTCCTTCATGTTTGTTAGTCATTTCTAGTAACAATAAAAATTTGTTTCATCAATATGTAGAAAAATTTCCCTTTAATCAGAAAGTCCTGCTTGGTAAGGGTAACCTGAAGTTGAACTTTTTTTTAGACCTCTCTGATGTAGGTATCATTGGGAAACCAGAAAAGTTTTCTCATTTTCCAATGATAGCTACATCAGAAAAATAAGGTCTAAAAAAACATTTGACTTTTAACCTCGACTATAGGAATCTGTTTTATTACTAATTAAAAGAAGCAAAGACCATCTACAATATGCTGTAGTCTAAAAGTTGCTGGCTGTAAAACTACTAAAAGGCAACTTTGATATTTTCCTCATAAAATAGATATTTTTCTCTTTAATTTTTTTCCTTTTTTTCAAATTTTAATAAATTTAAAATATCAACTTACTATTTTGAACTAAGAATTTTTGGGACACAGTACACTTATATTAGATTACTAATTAGGAAATAATGCAAAACACATTGTGAATTTGCTAAAATCATTAATCACAGACAAATGCTTAAAAAGCTTCTTATTTTTTTCCCATCCAAACATGTCAGGGATGCTTTGTTGTCTTTTAGCAATTCTTAAATTTTTTTTATCAAGAACTCTTTCATTCAGCTTATCAGCTAATGGTAAGAATAAAGAAGTCATTCCTGTTTATTGTTTTAGAGGCTGCTTCTTGACTTATATTTCATTAAGCAATCATTTTTTAAGCAATCTATTAAAATGCACCAGAAAAACATTTTTAGATGTTCTCTGGATTATTAACTTATTGAACCAAAAGACCTATTTTGAACTGAATATTATTTTACTATTCACTATAAATCTGATAATATTAAATAAGATCTTGATAATAAAAAGGCTTTATATATTAACCATTTGCAGCCTTCTTTCATTTGATGGCTTGATGAGATAGCTTTAAACAAATATGTCTGAGCTTTCTTGAAGCAATGTTCAAAAGTATTTTGGGCTTTTTTTTTTTTTTCTTAGGCTAGAGATTCAAAAGTTAAGTTTGGATATTTTCTTATTAAAGTGTTACTAGTATTTATCACTGACTGGTCCTATAATGTGGTTTAGTTGTGGGGGTCTTACACATGTAGCTTGGCAAAGACCTATAGCTGGTGAGAGAATATTTGGATGTATACCTTTCCCAGAATTTTAAACTTAGGGAGCCTCCACTAGCTTTTATATTTATCATAAAATTTGATTATGTGTTGTCTTTTGGAAGATTTTTTTTTTCTTGGTTACCAGAAGGACATAACCTATTTGAATTATTTATGTTGGAAAGATTCTTCTTGCTGTTAATGGGTAACAAGACATTGAAAGATTTCACCTATGAAAACTGCATTGGTGGTGGATCAAGCAAATACACAGTTGAAAGTGGAAATCATGAACAATAACTTCTTTAGTTGCTGCACGTTCCTTTTCCCCTACTGAATGATTAAACATCTAAAATACTTGGGTGAGTCAAAAGTTTTGCAATATTTTGGTAGTACGTGAGGCACCATACTGGACTGAAAGATGCCAAGTTCATCAGGTTTGCCTCTATGGCTTGGAGCACGGCCTTGGAATCCACACTTTTAGGCTTACCTTACTTTACCTGATGATCAAGTTCCTTGCAACTTGAGTGAAATATCTTGAACCATCTGGTTACTGTACCATGATCAACTGCACTTTCAGCCTTTATTTTGGGTTGCTTCAATGGTGTTATGGCCCAATTCAAACTCATAAAGCATTTGTTGCTGGATTAGAGTACATTGCACATTCATCTGTGTGGCTTTCAAATTATTTATTAAATAATCATTTAGAATATAATGTGAATAACTAAAGGTATTGTGATGTTGATGGTGACAGTTTTGTTTACAGAGACACACACACACACCATCTCCCTTATGATAAGATTAAATTGAGATTTCTTTATTTTAATCAATTTTTATCTGAAATCTCAATCTGATTTGGATTTTCCATTGTTTATCATCACAATTCACTGTTTTGGGTTTATTAATCATATTAACTTTGACCAATATGGTCTTTATGTTAATATATTTTATTGAAACTTTATTGGTCTATCCATCTATGACTATGAGGAAATTCTACTAGAAATAAATGGATAAACTTACTGATCTGCATTGTTTCCAAGTGGCTTAATATATTAAAATGAAAATATTTGACAAACTCCTCCTAAACATTCTGGGTTCTCACTGTCACAGCAGTCCATGATGATATTGATGCTTCTATTTAGAAAGTGGTGAAGAATTATCATTTCATACTCTCATCATCATATCAAGAATTTAGTGATTTAAAAGAAAATATGTTCAAACCCCCAGAAAATTATAACTCATTTGCAAATTGTATTGGAAATTGCTTTATTTTCTAAGTGAATTGTAAAAATCATGTCATTATGATGCGCCATTTTTGATGGGGCTTAAGTTGAATTTATGTAGAGATAATGATTGAGAAACCTTCATCATCTAAAAAAAAAAAAAAAAAAATGTTCAGATAATGTTAGATTACAATCTTAAATTATTATTTTTTTAGTTTGTATATTTAGTAAAAGACACAAACTCTTATTCAAAGATGTTTTTGGACTATTGTCATTTTTATGTTATATATTTCTTGTAGGCACATCTTATTAAAGATGATGGATTAGGATTTGATGTTGAGTTTTTATTGGCCTTTTCATGTTGGTAAAGGAAATGCCGCAACTGAAGATTTTAAAAAAACATCAAATCCTTGCTTGTCACTTTTCATAAGATATGCCTACAAGAAAATTTGCTGCCTAAGTACACACACCCACTAATATATATAAGTCCATTTTTCAAAATTCTTTAATTGAATATGATCATTTGTCATGTTGGTCTTATTTTATGGATACAATTCAAGAGTTATGTCCCTTATTAATGATTTTTGATAAGCTGACATAAGCTGTAGTCAGAATTGCAAGTAGAATGAGACCAACAAAATTCTGAAACAATCACTTGAAGAAACTGGAAAAGAGACCAAAAAAAAGTCACTGGTTATTAACTCCTCATATCTCAGATCCCAAAATTTCTTTGAATAAGCTCATACTCCTGAAATTTAAAAAAAAATTTAAAGAAAAAAAAACTATTACCAATACATAATGTCTGCTAATCATCTTGAATCAAAAACGTTGATTTTATATATATATATATATATATATATATAGTACTTTTTATTTTACAAAGGATTTGTGATTGTTGCTGGGAATTTGAATTCAGAAAAATCTGCTTGTCAAATGTAACTTTATTGCTGAAGGCCATTAGGATTCTCGTGTTGATATAAGTATTCGCATTTCCTTACCACCCACCTCTGCAAAATAAAATAAAAAAAAATATGAAGTACTAGATATGATGATGTTTTTGGTGGTGGACACTTCATTCCAACTCCAAATTTAAAGCTACTATTTTAAATCTCAAAGTATTTTGTAGATTGAATTATTAAGACCCCCCCCCGCTACCATACACCTTGCACCCATTCATTGAGTAATAGTTACTATTGTATGAAATGGACACAGCAACTCCCACCCCCGACCCCATTCCCACCACCCCGGTTCAAATCCCAGACAAGACTCTACATTCCACATATTGCTAATACCCTTGGGAAAGGTATGAATCCAACTGTTCTCTCTCCAAATAGTAGGGCAGGCTGGACTCTTAAACTTTGGTATGGCAACTGGTCTAGTAAAAGGAAATCCCTGAATTCAAATCTGTTAAACTCTGCATAAAAAAATTGACTTTGTGTCGCATCCTGCTCCTGTGGAGGGGTAGGTAAATATATACACATTTCACTTTGGGCCCCTGGCTTGAAAAATTGCTGAAAATTTAAAAGGTTGTAATCTGTTGTTTACCCACTTAACAGGCTGTTAAATCATAGGTTCCAACATTCCATGGACAATTTAAAATATATCAAAACCTAATAAAATTGTATGATTTTATTAGTAATTGTGACTGAGAAATGGGGAATCTACATAATTCCAGCCACTCAAAGTCAAAGAGTCAAAGAAATGGCAGTATTTTCTTTTGGCCAGAGTTCAGTCTAGGCTGATAAAGTATATATATAAAACATTTATCAATGTTTTAAAACTTATTTCTCAGAAGTGCAGAAATTATTATTATTATAGTTGTATATTATGGGACTATGCAAGTGCCTCAAATGGTGTGTAAGGGTTGCTAAGAAAGTTAATTCTCACTGGGTATCCCATAATTTTGGCTCTTGTGCCAACTTAAACTGAATAAACTATAGAGATATGTACAAAAGGGAATAAATATTGTAGCTCAGGCAAAAAGATACTAAAACTTCAATTTTAATCCTCAATTTTTGTAAATATCTGGATGTTCATGAAATCTAATTGATCACACACTGAAATGAAAATACTACCTCTGTCCCATAATACTTGTTACATTTCCTTATATATTTCATACACTAAATGTAACAATTATTGTCAGACTAAGATAATATTTTTTGTTGTATTTTTCTAAATAATTAAAGATGTACAGTTGTTTTTAATTTACTAAATGTATTTATTTTAGTAATTTTACTTTTTACTAATGATAGTCCCAAAATGTGCCCTGCTCTAATATTACACAAGTACAAATTGTCCAGGTTAAAAGCATAGAAAAAGGGGGATAATAATCTGAAGTTGAACTTTTTTTTTGGTATCAATGGAGTATGGACCTGAGAATAATGGCAATAAAGGAGGTGACTCCACACTTCTCAGGTCTCCAGAACTGGAGCCTCACCATCAGATTCTATTTTGTGTCATAACCCAGGACTCAATTTTTTTTTTTTCCTCTCTCTTTTGGTGGGAGGATACAGTCAACATATTCTAAGCTCTACTGACCAGGTACTTGGGTGATTTTAATTCATTTGTATATATATAAGTTTTGGTAAATAGGTCAAAGCTTATATATATATATATATATAACGTAAAAGCTTCGACCTATTTACCAAAACTTTTCTCATTCCCCAATGATCCCTGCATCTGAAAAATAAGGTCTAAAAAAAGTTCAGTTTCAGGTTAGCCTTACTGTGCTTTTAACCTGGACTAAAAAGACCTTATAATGGTAAAAAGTAATTTTTATCCACAAGTGTCATTATCAAATTCAAAAAATTTGTTTCTGATGGTGTTTTTTTTTTTTTTTTTTTTTTTTTTTTTTTGTTGTTGTTGTTTATATATAATCTCCTGTATTCAGGCCTGTTATGCTTTTGTTAAGGTGAAAAACATGCAACCTGGTTAAAAGAAATCTACAAATTTCATCATTTCTGACCTGGACTCATTTTAGTATTAATTCATCCATTCAAATAAAATATATTGAATAGGTACAAGGGTCAGCTGAAAAGTTCATAGGCTGACCAAGATACTCTCATGGAATGTGACCAAATGAGGTTTATTTTTCAACAGAGTTCTCATTGCAGTCCACACGCGCTTCTTCCATCGGTGTTGCAGTGCTTGGATCCCATTGGTCAAAAAAAAAAGTCATCAACAACAGATATCATCATATAGACTTTTCAGCCCACCATTGTACTTCACATGATGAACAAGAAAAACAAACCGTTTCAATATGTATCACTTGTTTATATTTTCCTTTTTATAAATATTTTTAATACAAACTTTTCACACTCAGGTAAATTGATCCTGAAATTTTATGTAAATAAAATCATTAATCGCAGTTTTTAATGTGACTAGATGACTTACGAACAAGTTGAATTTCCATTCTAACAGCAGTCCATGATGATATTGATACTTCAATTTAGGAAGGAATCACAGATTCTAATTAGTGTTTCATAAGTTAAGTTTCATTATAACAAAATTTTGGATGTTTAGAAAATGACATTCGGCTCAAATGCAGACACTATAGAATTATCATTCATTTTCAAATTTGACTGGAAATTATCTTATTCTCTAAGAGCATTTTAAGTGTATTCTTCTAATAAAAAGAACTAATGTTTTTACTGGATTATGTTTGAATAAGAATTTTAGTATTTGGATATAAAATGAGTTTTAAAAAATAAGTTTATCTGGTTACAAAGCCACTAAAAATCAATAAAATAAATATTTAATTTTGGCATTAAAAAAACAAAATCCACTTTGCGATGTAATAAAAGTCAACCCAACTAATTTACACTTTTTTTTTTTTTATTCAACTGTAATACCAATCAGTGAAAACTTCATCATAAAAGTTGTGTATATAATTGTTTTTAAAATGCACTAAAGATATCTGTGCCTGTACATAAAAAGCAAAATAGCAAATGTTTTAGTTTTATTGATATGAATAAAAAAAAAATCATTTGTTCTTATTTGAGTTTTGGATTTGCTATAACGTTTCTCTTAATTTAGGAAAAAAACATTCTACTGTTTACACAAGATATTTTCTGTGAAAACTACTCGTGTTATAATCTACAAAATGACTCCCAACTCCTTAACTGATAGGTTTTTTTTGTTTTATGTTAAACAGGACCTGATGCCTAAAATACTTGGCAAAGAGCTGGTTGGTAAGATTAAGTTCAGAAAATTCTGTTTCTGAAATTTAGGTCACAAGATATTATCAATTATTTTAAATGACATGAATTTAATGCAATTAATAAATAACAATATTTATCACTTCCATGACCAAACATTTTGTGACTTAATTTTCTTTGACTGAATTTTCTCAACACTGTGACCATGAACATTCCTCCCAAATTACTGTTTATCAGTTTTATTACTTGGGTAAGTGAAAAGTTTTGTAATATTTTGGTAACATCAGGCCCAATTGAGCAGCTTCAGATGTTTTGTCAATATTGTGAAGGTGATGAAGCACACTGGTCTAGGGATGCTGATCTTGCCTGATACTCTCTGAGTGATACTTGTTGGATTTGTCTTCTCCTCTATGCCTACGATCACGGCCTCAGAATCCACCCTTTTAAGCCTACCTAACTTTGATTGTTAAGGTTCTTGCAACCCGAGCAAAATTTCTCCAACCATCTGCTTACTGTGATCAACAGTACCTTTCATACAAGAAATGTTTTTGTTTGCTCCCATGGCATTATGGCCAAGCTGAAATTCATAAAGCAGAAGTTTCCAAATTTGACGATATTGCACATTCATCATAGATGGAGCAAAGCTATGCATAACGTGTCAGCGCACCAACTACTATGACACTACTAACTGCAGTGGATACCTACTACAACATGACCTACTACAATATATGATATACTCACTACATACCAACATGTACGAAAATATTACAAAAGTTTTGACCCACCCTAATATTTATTTCCTGTGATTTTTATGAATATCTTTGAATTGTTATGGCCTTCACCCTCTTTGGATTTACTGTATGATTTTTCCTTTTTTTTTTTTTTGTCAGCCTTATAGAACACTTTCTCACAGAAGTTCATGCTAAGTACGTTTTGTATTGCCATTAAAGATTTTCTCATTATTTGATTCCCTTATCTTTGTATTGGAATATTTTGGTGATGTAGAAAAGTTACGCACAATAATATGTAAATAAAAAAATATAGATACTCATCTACTTTATATATGGTCAGTTTTTGGAATTGAAAATACCTGGTGTCTATTTATAAACTTACCAATAATAATAATGATAATAATAATAATAGGGGAGTCCTGGTAGTGTAATTGCTAACCTTCCAGATTTTGATATCATAGTAAGCAAGTTCAAACTCTAGTAATGCTATTATGTTCACTTTTAGACTAATACTCTTGGGAAAGGCATGAACACCCTTATCCCTCTGTTAGACTGCAGCCTCAAAGTAAGCAAGTTCAAACTCTAGTAATGCTATTATGTTCACTTTTAGACTAATACTCTTGGGAAAGGCATGAACACCCTTATCCCTCTATGTTAGACTGCAGCCTCAAAGTAAGCAAGTTCAAACTCTAGTAATGCTATTATGTTCACTTTTAGACTAATACTCTTGGGAAAGGCATGAACACCCTTATCCCTCTATGTTAGACTGCAGCCTCAAAGTAAGCAAGTTCAAACTCCAGTGGTGCTATTATGTTCACTTTTAGACTAATACTCTTGGGAAAGGCATGAACACCCTTATCCCTCTATGTTAGACTGCAGCCTCAAAGTAAGCAAATTCAAACTCCAGTGGTGCTATTATGTTCACTTTCAGACTAATATCCTTTATAGTACCACTACAGTTCTTTTGTAAGGATGTGGCTTTGGCATTAAATAAAACATGATGGTTGATATATCATTAAACAAAACAACAAACAATACCTAGCCAATAATAATTATGGCAATGTTAAACATTTTATAATATTTGATCAGCACTGATTTAACAAACTTGAGAGATAATCTGGAAAGCGTGTCTAGTAAATTATTCATGTCTAAGTTCAGAATTTAATCAATAAAAAACACGACAGGATTAGGGGAAACTTTGTATTTGAGCAATTGATCTGATGAGATGAATTTAGCCATAATTCCTGGAAAGCTTAAGCATATTTAGTAAAGTTTATTGTAAAATAATTGATCTGAAAAGAAGTCTTTTTTTGTCGGAGGTGGGGTCCTAGTTGAGAAAGTATTTTGGATTGTGACAAAATATTTTTTAAAATCTGTTTCCCTGTATTTTCTGAACATACAAAATTTGTATAATTTTGTTTTTATATTTGTTTACTATGACCTTCAAATAAAAAGACAAAACTTAATGAATTTTTCCTTTTAAGCTTTTATACATGGCTTTAAAAAATAAACAACGTATTGTTTATGATTTTGGGATATAAGACACTTGTCAAATGTTTAAAATAATTGCTTCCTTCCTTGTAATAAATCTCTTGGATCTTTTGCCAGTTGTCAATAATTCTAATCTCCATTTTTCCAATTATGTTAAAATGATTGGAAAAGGCAGACGACACTCTTCTAAGGAAAATTGTACAAGTGTAAGGCATGCAGCAGTGAGATTCAAACTTACGACACACTGGATGCCTAAGTAAATCCAAATTGTTTAAAAACACTAGTATCGAATCTTAATAACGTCATCTCGTAACTTTTTATTTATCTCTGTCAAAATGAATATTATTAAACGTTTCGATTAGCATTTCAGCCTCAATTTATTTTAACGTTATGTCAACTGGTCTGGGGCTATTTAATGCCTAAAGGTTAGGGAATTGCATCCATTATTTGTTCTTATTTACATTTTTTGTATAGTTTTTTAAGTGTTTTTTTTTTTTTTTTTTTTTTTTTCCACACGGTCTTATCAAATAGGAATAACTTTTAAACAGATTTATTTGACTCATAGATTGAACCTTACCAAGTGCTACCACTCTGGGTCAGAGTGAATCTGGGAGTAATGGCAATAAAGTGGTACTTCATACTCTCCCAAAGCTCCAGAATTGGAGTCTCACTATCAGATGCAATTTAGTGTCATACCTAGGAAACCCTTGTTGGCTGAAGAAGGCTATAAAATACACCGACTACATCTCTGCAGATGTGTAAGATTCCCCCCCCCCGAATGTCATGGTAAGACATTAGTAATTCTGGAGCTTTGGGGAATGCAGAGTACCCCTTCATTGCCATCATTCCCAGGTGGACTCTGGCCCTGAGTGGTTGCACCTGATTGGGTCAAATAGAACATTTTGACATTTCATCATTATCATCATCATGTCACGTTGCCAGCACGTATCTCTTTGACCCTCTCTCGCCACCCGTCTCTATCGTCCATTGCTCCCGGGAGATCTTCAAGGCTATATCCTGTATCGGCACAGAGTTGTTGTATGTAGTTTCTATCTGGTCGTCCTGCCTTAGTTCGTCTATGTGAAGGGGTCCACAGGAGTATGTCACTTATGAGTTCGTCCTTACTTCTCCAGCAGTGTCCCGCATGTCTGGTTCGTCTAACTTGGATAGTTTTCGTGATGGCTGGTAGGTGACCGTATAGTTGGTGTTTTGTAGGGTGTTGCCTCCAGGACTTGTTCAATATTGCTTGCAGCATTCTTGTGTAATTGCCGTGAAGCTTTTTTCCCCATACGTTTAGTTCGCGTTAATGCAGTGCATGTATATGGCAGTATCGACACGGCCGCTGCTTGGAAAAAAAAAAACTCCGTTTTATTTTATCTGTTAGGTCTGACTTCCATATGACCGATAGCCTATCGATAGCCGTCAATGCTTTGCTAGTCGTGTGTTGATGTCTTTCTCGGTTGATGAGACACTGCTTCCGAGGTAGGTGAACTTGTCCACTAGATCAGAGAATTACCATTTCGTGTGGAGATGTCGACTCTTTGATTTTGTGCTTTAAATGCACAAATACTGTTATTCCAAGTAACAATTGAACCTTGTAAAAAGAGGTAAAAGATGCTTGGACTGTTGGAATTTATTAGAATTTGAAAACTTAAATTAGCGTAAGGTTAGAATAATTTGGGAATTTCGTGTTAGATGACGAAATATTCTGAGAAAAAGAGAAAGAAAAGGAAACGGAATAACTGAATGACCCTACCCACCCCCAAGCGCTAGAAAACACGTGTATATCTATATAAAAGAGGAAAGATTTAGGACCCCATGCAACACTAGACTGGATGGACTGTGTTTAAAAAAAATGAAAGCTGCTACCAAATTCAAGGCAAATCCACTCTACTTTGGCAGAGGTCAACTGACATTTTTTGTCTTTTACCATATTGTCATTTTAAAATGCATGAAAGATTTTATTTTTTGTAAAATCCCTGCTGTATATTATCTGTGCTTTAAATGCAAAAAGACAAATACTGTAATTCCAAATAGCAATTGAACCTTGTAAAAAGAATTAAAAGATGCTTGTACTTTTGGAATTTATTAGAATTTGAAAACCTAAGTTAGCGTAAAAATAGATTGCCTATAAGGATACAATGAACCATAAATAAGGACTTTGATGAAAATAAAAAAAGAAGTGATTGTGGACTTTACTAAATTAAAACTTAATACAGTCAGGAGGGGGTAGATTTTTCTCGAAAGCCATGGAAAGCAGCATGATGAACGTAAGGGCAAGCGGACAAACCCTATGACGGTTCAACGCCATGCCTAACCAGGTTCTGGGCATACGAATGCTGCAAGACAACGGCTAAGATCAAATAGTTCGAGCGGGGAACTACTGCTGCTCATCTATAAGGGAGGCTTCTATTGATGAGAATAAAAACACAGCCATCGGAAGATTGACATTTAAACTGTATGCAAATAAATGACTTTTACTAAATTGAACTGTCTGATTTCATTTAACGGTGTGTAAACATAAGACAAATGTTTTATTGAATTAAGATGCATAACAATACTTGGAACCATTTAACTGTGTGCAAACAAATGAGTAATGTTGAATCGAATAATTAGTGTTAAATAGCAATACTTGTAACCACTTTCCTGTGTACAAACAAATAAGTAATATCGAATAGAATTATGTGTTAAATTGCAATACTTGAAACCATTTAACTGTGTGCAAAATAATAGCTCAGGCTCATTTTTTAAAAATGTTATCAGCAAAATGTATCTACAAATTTTTTATATATATATATATATATATATATATACACAAGTAAGTAAAGTTGGCGACCGTTGTCGAAGGGTGTACGACCCCTTGTTTTTTAAGTGAAAATTTGGTCTTGATAAAATGATCATTACACGAGTGTGTATATATATATATATATACGCTGATTATCCCTAGCAGAGGAGTGGGGGAAACAGCATCAAAGGTGTCCTGGTTTGGTTTTATGACATTGTTGATTATTTAATGCCAGTATTGGCCTAGTAGAGTGTTCGCCAATGGTCCAGGAGACCGGGGTTCAATCCCAAGTTGCGTCATACCAAAGTCTTTAAAAATGGTACTTGATAAAGTAAAGTGGAGCAATCCAGGGAAAGGAGTAGCGCCGTCCCCTACACCTCGGTGTAGTAGCTATTGAAAAGGGAGCCTTCTGGTCGCCCTCGACTACGGTCGCCAACTTTACAACAACTTATATATATATATACTCGTGTAATGATCATTTTATTAAGACCAAATTTTCACTTCAAAAACAAGGGGTCGTTCATTACACGAGATACATTTTTGAACATTTAAAAATTTATCTCGTGTTTCTGGGCCTAACCTTGCCTTAACTTCCATCTAAAATGTCCCCGCATATCTTATAACTAAACATAGGCTACTTGCTAAAATAATAAAGGTTTTCCTTAACATTATTTATTGTTTATAACACCTGTGCAGATATTTACGAAAATAGTTTGTTCGGAATATGTAATAAACACATAATTCTAGATTACGTGGTTTATTTACAGTATTACAAAGATTTTTGACTGGATTACAGTAGTTTAAAAACTATAAGTTTGAATCTTTTCTCTGTCATTGGATATTGAAGAAATATATTTGTAGGCTGGCATAGCCAAAAGTTCGAGGTTGTTCACTGTACGCTATATATATGCGTGTGTGTGTGTGTATCCATTTTTTAGTGGTTAGAGTGTTCGCCACTAGCCCGGGAGACCGGGGTTCTTTCCTAGGTCGAGTCATACCAAAGACTCAAAAAATGGTACTTGATACCTCCTTGCTTAACACTCAGCATTATAAGGTACGTATCAAGAGTAAAGTGGAACAATCCAAGAAAAAGAGTAGCGCCCTCCCCAACACCTCAATGTAGTAGTTAATGAAAAGGAAGCCTTCGGGTCGCCTTCTAATTTGGTCGCCAACTTTACTTATATATACAGGGTGGAACGATAAAATTGTCGCCTTAGAAAAGACGACATGATTCCATTTCCGTTTAATGAAAACCAGTTCTCTTTTTTTATTGTAGACCATCTACTAGTTGGCCAGTTGTGTACAAATCCCAAGAGCGATATGAGCCTTCTATCATGTCTGAAAGTGACACAATGTTCAACGAGCAAGATCGGAGATGCGCCGCTGTACAACTCATGCTCTCTACCGATCCAAGTTATGACAACAGGACCATTGCCAGCACCCTCAAAATGCAAATCCGGACGGTTCAACGCTTGAGGGCACAGCTCAACGCATCGGACGACCCTTCGGACGGCTACGGTTATGGTCTTTGGTGTGGTTTCAAGTGAGGGCCACATCATGCCACCTCACATCTTCGAAGTCGGCTTGAAAAGCAACACCAAAGTGTACCTAGATGTGCTAAAGAGTGTGGTGATCCCTGGTGCAATTAGGTGGCCGGTGGCAGACCCTGAGTGTGGCAGTAGGACTCGGCGCCGGTCCACAAGTCCAAAGAGACCCAGGCTTGGCTTCAGGAGTGCTACGACTTTGTACCCTTCTCTCACTGGCCTCCCCGACCTGAATCCGCTGGACTACTTCGTTTGGTCATACGTCGAGAACATCACCAACATGACCTCCTATAACACCAAAGCCAGCCTGATCGCCGCTATCCGCCGAGCTCCCGCCGGCGCATGTGGAAAAGGCATGTTCCCAGTTCCGGATCCGTATCAAGGCGGTGATTGAGGCCGAAGGCGGCTACATTGAATTGATGTCAGCTCTACTACATAATCAAGTTACCTGAATTGATTTTTTCAATAAAAGTTTTAAAATAAAGCTGTAGTGTTGTTTTCTTAAGGACGACAATGATATCGTTCCGCCCTGTATATGTATGTATATATATATATATATATGTGTGTGTGTGTATGTGTGTGCATATATATATATATATATATATGTGTGTGTGTGTGTTTATATGTGTGTGTGTGTGTATTTGTATGTGTATATACGTGTGTGTGTGCATATATATGTATGTGTGTGTTTGTATGTATATATATATATATATATATATATATATATATATATATATATAATTGAGGTTGAACGGATGTATGTAAACAATAGTAATTGTGATTCATAACCGTTTAAAATGTACTTCGTAGCTAATATCTCCTCGTTGGCTGAATGGTTAGAAGCTTTGGCTTGGCGTTTGAGTCAACCGGGTTTCGATCCCAGCTACGGGAAGATACTGTCTAGCCACACTGATGAGTTCTGATAAAACGAAACAGATCTGTCTGTGGATGACTATATATATATATATATGTGTGTGTGTGTGTAATATAATATACACACGTGTGTGATATTTTTTTCTATGAATAACTTCATATAAAATTAAAACTCCAAATGTTGAATTTGATGCTGTACGTTTAAAAACATTAAATGGAGCTGCCTACTAATTTGCATATTTGTGACATGAACAAGTAATTTACAGGGTGTTTTTTTTTTATATCATTTGAGGTGTACTGGGTGTTTAAAGATATCGTTTCGTAATCAAATAACTTGGGCGGTATAGTGGCAAGTGTATTAAACTATGAGAACGTATTAAGAGAGTTCAAATCGCAGTCGTGTGCTATTATCTTCACTTTCCTCAGGAAATGTGTGAATCTCCTTATCGCACTAATACAGTCCTTGTTCAAATATGGCTTCTGCGTTAAATAACCCACGAAGATTGATATCCCTATTAAACAAAACAATAACTGAATTCTATGTTTTATGTTTAAATATATATATATATTTTTTTTTTTTTTTTTTGCTGTGAATGACATTTCTCGACCTGAAAAGAAAAAAAACCCCAGTAAACATAGAATTCAGAATTGTTTCTACACGTTGTCAAAATTTGAAAACATTTGAATGAGAATTAGTCGAATTATTAGAAAAGGATATTTATTTTTCTGAACTAATTTGTATTTCAGGAAAAAATGTACACTTTTTTTATGGGAGAATATTTTTTGTAGATAGCGAAATGAAATCAAAGATATAAGTCTGCAGGAAGCTCCACGCACTTACGAGGATCATTAAATAAGTTTCCAGGTTTTTTTCGTATGGGCACTTTTATTGATAGTACACGCATGAAACTCTTGTCCCCTTCGAAGTAATCTCCTCCGGCTGCAATGCACTTGTTGTACCGTTCCAACAACTTCTAGAATGCCCCCATTGAAGTCCTCTTGTGTGAGCGTGTCAATGACCTTCGTCACAGCCTCTTTCATCTCCTCAATTGTCTCATAACGACAGCCTCTCAAAAATCACAGGGAGCAAGGTCTGGACTATAGGGAGGGTGAGGAACTGTCTTGATGCCCATCTTGGTCAAATAGTCTGTTACAAGGATGGAGTTGTGGACTGGTGCATTGTCCTGGTGGAAATGCCACTGGCCCGATTTGAAGAGTGCTGGCCCTCTTCCAACTGAATCTCTTCTGAACTCCCTTAAAACCTCAACATAGTAACCCTAACCCTAACCCTTTGGCCAATCACCTCTGGTGTATTGACTTCCTTACGCCTCCCATACCTTTCATCATCCCTCACAGACTACCTACCGTCCTTGAATCTCTTATGCCACTCAAAAAATGATGCTCAATTCATGCAAGATGGCCCAAAAGCAGTCTGAAGCATTCCATACGTTTCCTTGGCATTTTTTCCAAGTTTAAAACAGAATTTTATTGCAAATCGTTCTTCTAAAGTGTCCTCACGTCCAGATTGCATTTTTGAAATTCACCAGCTGTGACAATCAGGCTTTAGTAGGGTTTATTCCAAATCCTGCTGTAGCTGATCATTTGAACCTGAAATCATAAAAATTGGTTAATCAGGAAAAAAAAAAACGTCGAGTAGTTGAAGTAAGTTTTATAGTAGCTTTTTGTTGTCATACAAAATTTCTTTTACTTTGTCGTAATTGAAGAAGTTTATGGTCGTCTCGGGAAAGTATGAAAAATGTTTCCTGCTTGCGTGTCAGTTCGTATGTTAAAAGGCGCCAAAGTCAATGATCATTTTTTTGCTGCTTAACGACCTTCATTGTTTTATGTACAAAAAAATGTACTAGTCAGTGGATTTTGTTAAGCTTTCGATTATTCGATTATCATAGCAATCTTCAAAGCAGTCATCATAGCAGTCATGTTTCAAAAGTGACAATGGTGATAATGATTGTTTTTGAGAAGGAAGAGATTTTAAAACATTTAAAAAGTATTTTTGAATATAATCTTAAGGCATATTTTCAACATTCACTGAAGTTTCAAATGAGATTTAATCTTCCCTGAAACTTAACCTATAGAAATGAAAATATTTTTATCGTTCAAAATCTATTCAATTGTTATTTCGTTTTTTACAAAATATTCTTTTCATAAATTCTTTCATAAATGATTTAGTATTGAATATTTTTTTTTGAAATATTTAATACAATTTTGGAAATATTTCAAATGTCAATTATGACGTCATACAGTATACGAATATCAAACACAAATATTCCCACTTTTTTTTATAATTAACACAAATAATTTTTATATCAATTTTTTCTCTAAACTTTCTTTTTACTGTTGTATTTGTAAACACAATGAATTGTACAATAAATTGTGTTTACGGAACATAAATTTCCTTAGATTTAAAAAGCAGGGAGGGAAAAGGAGAGGTCCTCAACTTACTAAGGGGCCCTAGCTAGCCACTTTTGCCGACTCATCCATGCTTTGTCATAGACGACGGATTCACCAAAATACCACAACCTCTCTGTGAAAACCTACTTAAAACTCTGATATAAAATTATCAAATTAACCTGGATCCCAAGTACAGAGAACGTAGGTTCGAGTTAAGTTCATTGATGACAGGAATTGGTCAATCATCCGTTAATATTAAGGGACCCCAATCTATAAAGGGAGAAATAGCCTGACATTTCTGGAATTAGAAAGAGAAGCCGGAAGTTGAATAATCTTTTGCTAACTGCATTCTTCATTTGTCCAAGAGGAAAATAATTATGAAAATGTAATTAGATTTTATTAGGGGGTGTCCTCGTGGTGTAATGGTTAGAGCGATGGACTACGAAATCGTAGTAAGCGAGTTCGTACTCCAGTCGCGCTATTACGTTCACTTTCGGGTGAATACCCATGGGAAAGGTATGAACCCCCTTATCCTCCTGCCTATCGGTTAAATAGTACCACTACTGTTCTTCTAGGGTAATGGCTTTGGCATTAAATAACCTACAAAGGTTGAATTGCCATTAAACAAAGAAACCAAACCAAACCAAGATTTTATCAAAGTTTTAATCGATTTTCTCTCATCTATCGTTTTTTTTTTGTCAAAGGTCTATTGATAATAGTGCTTGTTTTCTTCTTTCATCGCTCAATTGATTGATTTTAATGGCATATCAACTTGTCTAAGGTTAGTTTATGCCGAGAAGTTTGGAAATTGCGTTCATTGTACATTCATATTTACTTTCTGGGGGGAGTTTTTCTTTCTTTCTTTTTTTTTTTTTGCACTCGGCCGAATACGAATAATATTTAGATAGATCTATTTGACCCATTGATGGTACCCTAAAAAGTACTACCACTCCGGGTCAGAGTGAACCTGAGAGTAATGGTAATGAAGAAGTACTCTACACTCCCCTGATCTCCAGAACTGGAGCCTCAACAAATGCTATTTAGTGTCTTACCGATTATACTTTATTGGTTCTCTTTTTCTAGCTTAAGACACGAAAGAATAAGACAATTTGAACATTTTAAGACTGAAAAATTTCTGTTAAAATCCAATCAAAATGATTTTTCCTATATTCTATATTACTTTCTATTCTATATTCTTCTCTCATATTTCCCGGATGGTGGATAAGGGGGGACTCCCTAAACGTGGAACTAGCTAGGCGGGACCTTGAACGTAAGACTAGCGATCGTTACAAGGGATTCGTAGTTAAATCTAGGTTAAAAAGAGTTCTGTGAAATCGAACGCGACTGCGCGTGAGGAAGAAATGCAAAGGTTTCCCGGTTAGTATGTCGATTCCGTCAAGTCCTCAAATGGGCGCGTGCTGCGGTCGAATCGTGAGATACGTGATGCTTTTCGGACGCACTTTCGTGGTCGCTTTGCCCGCTGTACTGAACTCCTGCTCTAAGAGTTTCGCAGCTCTCTTGCTGATTCCCCACCCCCACGCCTTAGTATGGCCGAAGCTGCTGGCTGCGAGGGTGTGGTAACTGAATTGCCAAGTCCGTTATGTGTTGAAGTTTGTAGGTCTCAACAAATCGCCAGGACTAGATGGTCTATCCTGCGAAGTGTACTTAAGGCTGCCGCACATGTTTGTGCCTATTCTGACGGATATGTTCAACCATTGGTTCGCCCAGGGAGCCATCCCTGGTAGCGTTACCAAGGGCGAGATCACATTGCTGAAAAAAGGGACTAGATGATTACAGGCCCATAACTCTGCTAAACACAGTTAAAGATTTTGGCCCAGGTCTTAGCGAACCACTTGCAGCTTGTCATCAGCAGACTTACGCTGTGAAAGGAAGATCGATCCAAGACAACCTGCACTTGATTCTAGAGATCATAGAGGGGTTAGAAGATGGTACCGAAGCCGCGCTGATTAATTTAGATCAGTCCAAGGCCTTCGATTGGGTTGACCATCGGTTTTTGGCGTCTGTTTTGGAGACTGCCGGATTCAAACCGGAGTTCTGCAGATGGATTAGCATGATGTACCACAACCCTCAGGCAGTGGTGCAGGTAAACGGAAGTCATTCGAGGGCGTTCGCAATCGAGTGATCGGTCCGGCAGGGCTGCTCCTTGTCTTCCCTTCTCTCCGTCTTCGCCTTGGAGTCCCTGTTCCGAAAGCTTTGGGTTGAGGGGACAAATTCGGCCCTGCGCGGTATCCATTTTTACTGGATCTCTTACAGCAAGGGTTTCCGCGTTCGCTGATGATATCACAGTCTTTGTGTCATGCATAAAAGACATATAGGTTGTGATCCTAGCTGTAACCAGAATGGTGATTTGGACCACGCAAAGAAGGGATTGTATGACGATGCAAACTTTTCTCATCGGGATCTGGTATTGTACTTTAGGCATCAGCTTAGGGTCAAAATCAGATGCCATAGAAAACGCTTGGGTCGCATAACATTCGATAAAAGGAGGGTGAATGCAGTGGGCCTGGTCGTACGAAAGGGGGCAATGTTGGAGTCATCCTTCCCTCCTCTTCCTGCCCATGGCGTCTACGCTCCGGGTACTTCGGGACCCCATCCCGGGTAAGTAGATTTTTTGTCCTTGGACCTTAGTTAGCAGTATGTTGTGAGTCTAAAATCAATCGGCCTCCATATTGTAGAAGGGGGGATGGAAGGGCAACCAAACGGAGAATTTTTTCCTTGTTTTTATTCGTTTTTGCATTCTCTTTCTGGATTTTTTCTCCCATTGCAATCACATAAACATTTTTGTATATAAAATCATTTTTGTAAATAGAATCATACATTCCATTGGGGAGTTTTAAGTAAGTAAGTCTTCTCACAGAGCAAGTGTGGTATTTTAGTGGTTGCAGCGTGCTTGGTGAAGAATGACTGATTATATATTGTACTGTTAAATGGGTCGGCGAATGTGGCTAGCTAAGGACCCTTAGACTATATAGTAATAGCATGACCGCTCCCTTCCCCTCCCCCACAAAATTCTTGAGGTTTTATGCCCCCCTTGTATATATAAGGTAATAAGCAGATAGAAGTTGACGTTCTGAGAGTCCAGTTGGGGTCTGTCGGGTTGGGGACACTCCCCAACCCGACAGACCCCTAACAGATTCTATCTGTCTGTCTCTCTCACTCGTGCTGTATGCAGTATGAACATTGAACAGCATATCTGGATAATAAAGCGACAATTTCTATAAATATATTGAACATGTTACTGTCACACAATTACGTTCCAATAAATGATCGTTAATTGTTGACGGAGAGTTCTTCTTGTCTATGAGTAGCCAACACCCTGGCAATTTTGTTCCAATAAATCACGCCGACCGTTAGAAGAAGTTCCGGATGAATTGTGTCATTCCCTATCCGTGGATCTTTCAAACGCAACGTGGGCGCGGAGGGGATTGATAAACAGACTACCTGGAAACACGTTTGGCACCGTTACCAGGATAAGACTAATTATTATTATTACATTTGGTACCACATAAGTAAGTGTCGTGCACTATTGTATAATATTTGGTGCTGGTATCGGTGACCGCAATATTGTAACATTTTGTGGTTGTACCCAAGAATATTGTTACATTTGGTAACCGTGCTCAGTATATTATTACATTTGTTTCCGTTACCAAGATACTATCCTATCTGGTACGTGGTGAAAATAGTATTACATTTGGTTACCAAACCAAACAATAGTGTAGCAGAAGGAATTATCGTTTCTTGGTTTGGCGCGTAATTTCACCCAATCAGGATGACTTATCCTATTCAGTCCGGACCACCTTTCCGGGCAGCAGAAATTGGGGAAGCTGCCAAACACAGCCCTTTTCACAGAACGACTTGGTTCTGTACAGACGTCCCATCTGCCTGCTTTTAAATAGCAGCAGCAGCATGGACACATGAGAGAACCTATCTAATTTATGGATCCCTTGTGTCTATTTCTCTTAGATCAAGGGATCCCAGTTGAATATGAATTAGATAAATTCAATACGCCACACACAGGAACAACTTTATTTCACCCAAAAAATTGGCTGTGTCGATTGCGATGTCTAATTCCGCTCCGGCACCGAGCGACTACTTCACCTCTGGGCAACATTTTTTGGAGACATTCACGCTTCTCCCCCAAACAACCAGAAACACAAACTCACGGTGACTCCAAAGTTTATTTCCTCCAACGGCAAACATGACTTTCGCTACATACTGCAAAAATACCTCCCTCGTACGTCCAACAACACACGCTGCTATCTAAACTCTCTCATAACTCCATTTCGTCTCTTTACTTCTTTCCTTTCCCACAAGGCTTGCATCACAAACGCAAACTCAATATTCCATGCAACCATTAAAACCTTCATATAAAAGCTAACGGCATATTCGTCTTCTTACTTAATCATCTCTCTCTTCTACATATCAAACAACATTTAGCGAGGAAACAACTCAACGTAAACACACACACGCACGCTACAACTTTTCCTCGCTAAAAACATAAACAACCATTCTCGCTAAAAATAACAATTTCACATCTCGCTAGAAATAATAACAATTTTACTGCTGCTAAAATAGTACCACGGTCTGCCTGTCTAGCTCGCTAACCATTATACTACACGAGGTACTTAGATTTAACACAAAGCTACAAATATGAGGCATCCAGTGAGGATCGAACTTACAATTCAATAGCAATGGTCGCTGCAATAGCAGCTTGCTAACCATTAAACCCCTCCTCATATCTTAATTTCTTCTTCTTATAAGCACAATGGTATTAAGACCAATAAAGCAAGGGAGATAATTCTGTGTGTCACTCATTCGAAATCAGCTTATTTTCTGTTATATTTGATTTGAATGTTGTTTTTTTTTTTTTGTTGTTTTAGACAAATCTGATTGCCAAACATCCGTCGATTTTTACTCTTTTCCTTTTTTTTTTTTTTTTTTTTTTTTTTTGTCTGTGGAGAAAATTTCTTCCCTTTGCCTTCAATTCTGAAAAGCGTGATACTTGTTTCGGTGGGATTTTCCATACTTAATCACAATTAAACACATGTACATGTTTATTTTTATGAAAGATTCAGTTTACGTATTTTGTTATAACTTGCATAAAATCAAAGCAAGTTTTAAACTTTTGCTAATATATCCTTCAAAATTACTTCTTTTAGGCTATGACCGAGGAAATTTTCAACCGTCTCACGGAACCGTTAAAATATGGGTGACCAAAAATCTCAAAAAAGGTTTTCTGTGTAACAAAATTACGTCATGTGTTTGTTCTTTTTGTTGATGTTTAATGTTTTTCGTGATTTTTTTAGAACGTGTAAAGATCCGGGAGACCAGGGTTCAATCCCAGGTCGCGTCATACCAAAGACTTTAAAAATGGTACTTGATACCTCCTTGCTTAATACTCAGCAATAAAAGGTACGTATCAAGGGTAAAGTGGAGCAATCCAGGGAAAAGGAGTTGCGCCCTCCCCTACACCTCATTGTAGTAGCCATTGAAAAGGGAGCCTTCTGGTCGCCCTCGACTACAGTCACCAACTTACTAGTTTCTAATATAAATAGACATTTTCCTTGTTATAATAATGAGTGCGCTATATTCCTATATTCAAGTATGGTAATCCTAGGTGATGGGAAGAGGAGGAGGAGGAGGAGGAGAGAAAGAGATAATTGAAGCGGGACAAGTCACTGACCAAGATGTCGTACTATCTGTTTGTATAGCAGAGGTGCAAGAAATGGGAAGAAAACTACAATCAAATCAACAAGAGGAGTTTGTAGTGTAATGGTTATCGTCGTAGGACATAGATACGGCGACCCGAGTTCAAATCCTGGATGAAGCCGTTTGTATTTCACAAATCGCTACCCTTAGGAAAGGTTGGGATCTAACTATCCTCCCTCTAGCTATGGGCAAAATAGTAGAGCAGACTGGGTTCTTTAGTCTTGGTATGGCAATCAATCTAGGAGAAGGAAAACTCTGAATTCAAATCTGTTAAATTCCGCATAGAAATGATCGTGTGTCATATTCTGTTCGTGCGGAAGTGTCGGGGGATATATGCAAATATATCCAAATAACGAAGTGGAATTTACATAGGGAAATGTACAAGTGTTTAATGGCATATCGACGTTCGTGGGTAACTTAATACTCAAACTACCCAAGTAGAAGAACAGCAGTGATAATATTAAAACACGAGGGCAGATGATATTACCATTTAAACATCAATGACAGTTGACGTTGTGGAGTTCTGTTGCCTCTTGTTATATTAAAAGAAAGAAATTAAATAATGAAGGCGTTGATGTTGATGGTTTTCAATCTTGTAGTTTAATGACAGCCTGAGTGGAAGTTTTTCCTTGTGCCTGTAGAATATTAGTTAGCTCAAGTAGAGTGGCTTCCAAAACTTCTCTGGGTAATTTGGTTGAGAAATAAGTTGATGAATGGACCCCCCTCATGCAAATGTGTTGGGTAGGTCCATTCTTGTAAAGTGAACCAATCCACATGCTGCTCATGCACTCTTCAATAAAACAGGTGAGCTTTAGCTGGCTAGCTTTTCCAAGGAGGCAGCCATGTTACTTTTGGCTTGTGCAGGTGAGTGCTGTTTATTGTTATTCTATAGTGCCGTGAGTCGAAGAAGGTAGCAGGGGAAATGGCAATAAGGGGAGAGGGTACTCCACATTCCCCAAAGCTCATGGACTAGATCCTCGCCATCAGATTATTTAGTATCATATTTAAGATACTCATTGCAGGAGTCTTACCACTTGGCAGAGATGCAGTCGGTGTATTCTACAGCCTCAGCCGACTGGACCGCAGGACACTCATTGGGAGGGAGGGGTTTATCCCTCTGCAGAGATGCAGTCGGTGTATTCTACAGCCCCAGTCGAATGAGCTTTTGAGTTTTTGGATGACTTGTTTTGCGTTATTCTTTGCTGTGTTGTTGAAGATGGACAGTAAAACGGTCATACTCATGTTGATTTTATTGTTCCATGGCAAGACAGCGTCTCTACTGTTCTATGAGTGACATTATCAGCCGTGACCTGAGAGGAAACCCATCTTAAACTCAGGCCACCGGTGGAGAATTTTTTATAGTCACTGGTGACATGAAGTGGATATAGAGATTTGTTTCGGTCAACGAGCCAACCTGGGACATATGAAAACACGATGTGAATTTTTGTGAGTCGGTTAAAAAGGTAACTTATCCTTTTTGTGGAGAAATTGAAGTTATCTGTAAAACAGATCCATGCAAGCATATCTGATAATAATCATTCCAAAGGAAATGATTTTTCCCATAAACAGAGGTCACACAGAAAAGTAAAAACAGTCAATAAAGACCGTTTTAAGTCTTTTGACTCTTTAAATGAGAGTTTCTTGTGTGGTCTCAAGGGAGGGGGGTTGGTTAGCCGGATCAGATAACATCCCAAAAGGGAGTAGTAACAGTTTGATTTTAAGGAGGTAGGAGTGAGAATAGGAGGTTGTAGCTATGAGTGAAAGTCAGAGATGACGAAGAAGGAAAGTTGGAATTGATGAGTTGGTTGAAAATCCCAGTTGAAACAAAGGAAGAGTTAATGTTTCTATTCCAACTGGACCCTATTCGGTTCCCTGTGAAATATTATTTAAACTTGGGGTGGGGGCTTTAACAGATCGGAGTTAGAACAGAGGAAAGGAAGAGCAGACAAGGGCTGAACAGACCAGCTGACTTGAGCCAAGTTCACCAAAGAACTCAGAAAAAAAAGTCATTGAACCAGAATTGAAAACTTGGACGAAAAATGTACCAAGAATTGCCAGAGATATATATTTTTGTTTATATACAAGCGTGTGGTTGCAAGAAAAATAAGACTGACGAAAAGATTTAGTTTGTTTTGTTTATTGAATAAATAAAATAAACAAGCGGATGAAATATCTGGCCGGCTGGCGGAGGGTTGTCTATTCGGCGACGAGCGGTTGCTTTGATCCGGTCGGACGGTGTTATCGGGTGATGCTCTCGGGACGGCCGGTGATTCAACTGGCATGTGACCTCCGTTTGGCCTATTTATATGTTCCCGATTTCAAACACTGGCTCCAGAAAATGCTACTTGTGGAAAAAATATGATTGGTTGAAAAATAGACTTTTTTTTTTAACTGAGAATTTTCTGGGGATTTTGGATAGACTATGCACGCAGCCTATGTGCAGAAGACATGATTTTCTCAGTTTGACACTGACCGTTGTTGGGTCAACATCCGGTAGCTGTTATTTTCTTCTACAGTGTCGATGTCTGTTGGTCTGTGTTTTGTGTGTTTTAGTAGTTAGGTGTGTGAAGAGTTAAGTGGATGAATCAGAAGAGATTTGATGTATTTTACTATAACATACCCCACCCATTTTGAACACCTGATTGTATTCCAACCGAAACCACTAATTAGACGTCCATCACTCCAGCTGTAAAATTAGCATCTGTACTTTTGTTTTCTTTCTTATGTAAATAATTTCATAGAAGTTAGAGTTGTTGTCTCATTATATAACCGTCAAGCCACCGTTAGCCGTGGTGTATCGACTCCAGCAGCAGATTTCAATTCGTTTGAAATCAAATGCAACGTGGGCATTCGACCGGACTTTTTTGACAACTGTAGAGGTCACAGTAACCTATGGTTGATGGAGGGAATCCGATATTGATGGTCATTATCGGATATTTTGTGACCGTTTTAACCAATTGGTGAAAACGGTTTTATATAAGAACATTGACCAAAAAAGAAATGACGAAAATGTTATGGAGATTTTTATAAGCCCCGAAAAGCCCGGTTTATTCCTACGTTTTGTAAAAGAATAAACCGTACTTCAACAGCAGTAGGGAAATGGTTGACAGCTTTTGAAGAAAGGAGATGAACGATTTTAGTGTAACAAAATTTATATACAACAACAACAACAAAAATAAACAGGGTTTTACACCAAATGGAACAAACAGCGAATATGTAAGAGTTCAAAAAAGAGTTCAAGATTCAGATAGGTGGTAGGGTTTTGTAAGGTTTGTAAGGTTTAGTTGTAAGGTTGTTATAAGGTAAAGTTATAAGGTAAAGGTCTAAGGTAAGGTAAGGTTAGGTAAGGTTTGGTTGGGTGTACAGATAAAATGCCTGCTGGAACTTAGCTGTGTGTCCTGTTCCTTTTAACTCAGCACGTGCGTTCGTCGCTCTTGGCTGCTGGCTGGTGGAAGGTACCAAATACGTTTGCCGTAAAGGGCAGCTACGAATGGACCTGTTGCTAACAGCGGTGGGAGTAGCAAAAAGAGAGGGAATCTCCAGTGGAGCTCTTTTTTTATAGTGGACACCACGTGACCCCAAGGGGCTGCTGATATTCGGTAAAACAGGATCACCAGTTCCTTAACAAATTTCCACAATGTATTTCTGGAATTTTCGTGTGATAGTCCACGAATCACTTAACGAACATGTTGCATGGGGAACTGAACCAGGGTTTTCACCGGTTAGAGTTATTGCCCTTGGGGGGAAACCGGTGCGCGGGAAAAATAAAGATGCTTCGAAGTAGAAGCAAATCTGTTGTGTTTTGGTTAATCCGTTGGAATCCTGAGTACATATAATGATATATGGTGGCAGCGGTGAGATTAAAGGATGTCTAATAAAGAGGAAAAGAAAAAAACAGTGGAAAAGTATTTGCAGAAATAGATTAGTAACGGTTTTTTTCTTATTTCAAGTTGTAATTTGTACGACGTCATGTGGAGAAAAAAATGTCGGAAGTTGGCATGGAAGAAACTACTAGACCAGTGGCTGGCATAAGACCACCACCACCGCTATGTTTGGAGGATAATTTATCGGCGAACTGGAAGTTGTTTAAACTGAAATGGCATAACTACGCCATTATTACATATTTGACGAGACAAGTCATTCCAATACCAAACGGCACTTTTGCTTCATACACTGGGAGACGAAGCATTGAAAGTGTATTACGGGTTTCAATTTTCGATACCCGAAGATGAAAGAACACCCACCGAAATTATGCAGGCATTTAATAAATACGCTATTGGGGAAAAAAAAACGAAACGTATGAGCAGTATATTTTTCACACGGGAAAACAAGGAGAATCAGAGACGGTGGAATCCTTTATTACGGCGCTTCGGACGTTGGTAAAAACGTGCAATTTTTGTGACATTTGCGTTTCATCAGTACTTAGAGATCAGGTGGTGCTGGGGATAGACAACCCCCAGACACAAGCGGAGTTATTGAAAATAAGACAGTTGGATTTGCAAAGATGCCTTGACATTTGTAAGCTGTCTGAAAATGCTACAGTACAGTCCAGAATCCTAAGGCCTGAGAGAGTTAACAAAGTTGATTTCAAACCCAAGAGAACGACACCGGCACAAACTGAGAGAGAGAGAGGGCAGAGCGCGTGCACGGCGACATGGACCGAATAAAGAGTTATGTCCTGCATTTGGCAAGACATGTTATAAATGTAACGGGAAAAACCACTTTGCCGTGAAATGCAAATTATCAAGAAAAAAGAGGGTGCAGACTGTCACAACACAACAATATGACCGCGAAAACGACAGTAGTAGTGGTTCAGACTATGGACAGGTAGACAGCGTAACAATTAAGGAAAAGGTTAATGCTGTAAGTCAAGAGATGATAAAAGTGGAAATGACGGTGAAAGGAAAGCCAGTTGCTTTTCAGCTAGACAGTGGAGCGTCAGTAAACATACCGAATGAGAAGCACTTGATGGGGAAAACACTGGAACATTCAAATAAGACTCTTGTCATGTGGAACGGAGCAGAGGTGAAGCCACTGGGAGAGGGCCGAGTCAAAATGATAAACCCCAAAACTGGACAAAAATATGCAGTCAAGTTTGTCATTGTGAAAGAGGATTTCCACCCTTTACTGGGAGCAAATGCAATCCAGAAGATAGCACTCATCACGGTCAACAATGAAAAGTTCAAAATGGTTGCCAAAGTTTCCCAGGTGGATGAGTTCATCAGCCAGCACTCGGAAAGCATTGTCAATGAATTCAAAGATGTATTTAGGGGGGAATTGGGTCGGTCGCCGGGAGAGGTGCATTTGGAGGTAGATTCAGGAGTAACATCAAATGTTGCAGCAGCACGGAGAATACCAGTGGCGCTTAAAGACTAGCTAAAGGTCGAGTTAGAAAAACTAGTAAAAAAGAAAGTTATTGAACCAGTAAGTGAGCCGACACCATGGGTAAGTGCATTAGCACTGGTGGTTAAGAAAAATGGAAATCTACGGATATGCATAGACCCAAGACCACTAAATAAAGCTCTAAAAAGGGAACATTTTCAGTTACCTACACTGGACGATCTACAGCTTGAACTGGCTGACAGCAAGGTATTTTCCAATCTGGATCTACAAGATGGATTTTGGCAGGTAAAATTAGCTTGACGACATTTACTACGTCATTTGGTCGGTTTCGGTGGAAAGTCTTACCATTTGGGATTGCTCCAGCTCCGGAGATATTCCAAAAGGCTCTTTTTAACAATGTGTCTGATTTAGAGGGGGGGATTAATAAAACAGATGATCTTCTGGTGATTGGCAAGGGTAATACGATGGCATAAGCAGTCGATCATGACATAAAACTCAGGAAACTGGTGCAGAAATGTCGTGATCATGGGATGCGATTAAATGCTGGAAAATTGAACCTACGACAAACATCTATATCTTTCCTGGGTCACATGATAACCAGTGATGGTTTACTTCCTGATCCTGAGAAGGTAGAAGCCATAAAAGAGATGGCGTGCCCAACAGACGTGAAGGGAGTGCAACGATTGGGTGGATTCGTGAATTACCTGGCGAAATTTCTGTCACACATATCTGACGTGATGGCCCCAGTTCGAAATTTAGTGAAAGCAAATGTGCCATGGACGTGGTCCCAAATTCATGAAGAGGTTTTTGGGAAAATTAAAAAGTTAGTGAGTGAGGCACCAGTATTGAGGTACTATGACCCCAACAAACCGTTGGTCATTCAATGTGATGCAAGTGAGAAGGGCATGGGGGCTGCACTACTGCAAGAAGGTCAACCCCTAGCCTATATCAGCCGTGCGCTTACCGATACAGAAACCCGGTATGGACAAATTGAAAAAGAACTGCTAGCAGTAGTCTATGCATGGGAAAGGTTTCATCAATATACGATTGGTCGACAGATAACAGTACTGACCGATCATAGGCCATTGGAAGCGATCATGAAAAAAGAATTGGGGAAATGCCCAAAACGATTGCAAAACATGCTGATGCGACTACAAGCTTACGATGCAATAGTTCTGTACCATCCGGGCAAGAAGATGTTCCTTGCAGACACACTATCAAGGGCATACATACATGGAGTGAAGCAGGAATGGGTGGACGATGAAGATGATGTTAAGGAAGCTGAATATATCCTGTAACAGAGAGACGGCTGCTCGAACTGCGCTCAGCCACGAAGGAAGACAGGAGCATGCAGCAGTTGCAGCAAGTAATTGTGGAAGGATAGCCAGAAGACAAAATACATCTTGACCCAGAGGTGAGACCATACTTTAGCATGCGAAATGAAATGACGGTACAAGACGGGTTAATTTTCAGAGGAAACCGGGTTGTGGTTCCAATGACCCAGCGGGCTGTGTTGAAAGAAAAACTGCATTCAACACACCTAGGAATAGAAGGATGTTGCAGAAGAGCAAGAGAATGCTTTTATTGGCCAAATATGAACAGTGACATCAGAGACTATGTTTCAAAATGCCCCACGTGGAGAAAATATGAAGTAGCTAATCCGGCAGAACCATTAATGGTCCATGAAGTTCCTGACAGACCCTGGGCGAAAGTGGGAGTGGAATCTGCGGTAAAGATGGCAAAGAACCTTTTCCGGAAAGCAAGGGAAGATAAGGCTGATCCATACCTAGCAATGTTGGATCACAGGAATACGCCAGCTAAAGGTCTCTTATCACCAGCTCAGAAGCTGATGTCAAGGAGAACAAAAACACTTCTCCCAACTAGAGAGGATTTACTCAAGCCGAAATTGCCCCAAAATCTAAAAAGTTGGTGAAGCGAGACAGCAGAAGGCAAGAACGTTCTTTCAACCACAAAGTAAAACCACTTCAACTATTGCATCCTGGAGATGTCGTGCGGATGAAACCACACACAAATGGTAAAAAAGAGTGGAAGAAAGCAATTGTATGGAGGAGACTGGATAAGCGGTCATACCATGTAAAAGTGGCGGGGGAGTTATATCGACGGAATAGGGTGGACTTGAAAAAAAAAAAACTGCAGAAGCACCCCCACTTATATCATTGATTCACCAGCCATATGAAGTGCAGAGCGAGGTACCAGAGAATGAAGGTCGGGGTACAGAAGAGACATGTAACACGGAACCAACTCAAGATGAAAGTGAAATAAGTGAAAGACTAAACTCGACACCATCTCCAACAAAACTAAGCCCGAAAAGAGTGCGGACAACATAGTCGGGAAGAGTAGTAAGAGATCCTGTGAGATACAAGGATTTCACAACATAAAAGTAAAAGGGCAGAATAATCCCTGTTAGGCAAGAGGGTAGTCAGCCCAATGAATGCCTAGTTAAGTCTTATCAGACTTTGCTTTTTGTTTTTTTTTTTCCTTGAGAAAAGGGAAGATGTTGCATGAGGAACTGAACCAGGATTTTCACCGTTTAGAGTTATTGCCCTTGGGGGAAAACCGATGCGCGGGAAAAATAAAGATGCTACGATGTAGAAGCAAATCTGTTGTTGTGTGTTGGTTAATCCGTTGGAATCCTAAGTACATATAATGACACAGAACACACCTCTTCTCCAAAGAAGACATTTATTTACAACTTTACTCTTTTTAACAATTTACCTTGTGTCACATCCTGCCTCAGGCGTAGGGATATATATATATATATATATATATATATATATATATATTGTTACGTGGGGTAGAAAATAGATTAATTACGAGAAATATTTTTTTCATGTATATTACAAATGTGTTTTATTTGTCCTTATTATTCCGAGACGAAAAATAAAGAAGTGGAGAAGAGGCGCCAAGCCTATCTTTTCTCCTCACGCATGATTTGCTCGATAGTTCACGAGGGTAAAAGAGAAAGAGAAAAGAAAAAAAAAGAAGACGGCAAGGAATAGACTTGCAAGTCAACCCCCTTCCCCCATTTGCCCATCGCTGCTAGCCTTGAACTCTTGGAGTGAACTTTGGGTGACCTTACCAGCCACGTGTCCAGTCCTAGGAACCGGTGGAGAGAGCTTTTTTTTTTTTTCGGCGCACTCGCAAAGTGACAATTTTAGTAGCAATCCTGACTTCGAGGCGCTAACATCTATTCAGGAGCTCGTCCCAGTCCACCCGAAATGTGACCAAGAAACAGATAACAGAAACCGGACAACTACTTGTGGCACTTACTTATATTCAAGCTGAATCGTCTCTTACAAAAGAAGAAAAAACGAAAGAAAATAAGATTATTAACAAGCCCTAAACCGTCAGTGAGTTTCATATTTCTTTTGCCTTTAAGTGTCTACCTTGCAAATCTATTTGAGTTGTGATTCGTCTCGGATTTTAGATATAGATATCATCATTACTTTTCCATCCCCTTTTGTTCTTAGACCTTTTTTTTTTATCTTATTTTCCTTTAGTTACCTTTGTAAATTTTGTAATGAATTTTATTGTTGAATCTTCAAATTGTGTTATGTTGTTTTTGTGAGTGCTTGCCGCTTATTCCGCTGTGATTTACCGAGAGTCTTCGATTGGAGAAATTCCCTTCCCATAGTTCGCCTTTTTTTAATCGAACCTTGGGACATTCTCGCTATTATTATTATTATTATTATTTTATTATTATTCTCGTAACGTGCCAGCTATCGCAGTCCCAGCGAAACCCTGGTCGTAACAATAAATATATATATATATATATATATATATATATAAATGCATGTTCAACGCACACCCTCGTCCATAAATAAGTACACCCTCCCTATTTTCGTTAATGTTAGTTTTCTTTTATCCTCCTGTCGATGGGGCTCAGAATATGTTAATTGGATCCTCTGCAGAGGGGTAAAACTACAGCCCTACCGACAAAATGATCAACTTGATATGATACGAAATGCATCAGGTGGTGAGGCTTCAGTTATCGAGTTTTGGAGAGTGTAGAGTTCCCGTTCATTATTATTACTCCCAGGTCCACTCTGATTCAGAATGCTCGTACCTGTTCGCGCCAAATCGATCAGTTTGAAAATACGAATACTTGAGATTACATGACTGTGGACAAATAAATGTTTATTATCGACTAAAAATGATGGCTGTGGAAAATTGAAACTATAAATATTTATAAATATTTATAATTATAATCAAATTTTGATAAATGAATCAAATTTTGGCATTAAATATCCCATAAAGGATTGATAGGCCGTTGAAAAAATAACCACTCTTCTTCTCAACCCAACATAACAGGATATTATTATCTCTGGGGGAAAATTATATTATCCAAATGGATTATAATCGAACTTTCTAGCATTGAAAAGCAGTTTTGTTGGTTGGTGTATAGAATAAATTTACTTCGCTTCAGACTGAACCTGGCCTTTCGTCTCAAAACGGCTGGGTTTATTGCCCTGTGCTTGAGGCTCTCAGAAGGAGAATGCTATTTTTGGCACCGCCCTCGTGAGGCTTAATTTCTATGGGATCCTCGCTTTAAACTGACTCATGTAACATTCTAACACATGATCAGAGGGGTGAGGGATAAACATTACTTCTATAACCGAAAATAAAATTACATAAATATATACAAGAGATGTATTTATTTTTGGACTGTTAAATTAAATTTGGATTTTAATTGACTTGTACAATAACTCTCTACCTCAACCAGAAACAAAAACAGTCAGATTTAGCACAAATTCAGGATCCAAAAAAGCGGAATTTTATACAAGCCAAACTTTCGATTGGCCCCCAAACCACTTATGGGTGTATACCTTGATTCCCACCTTAAATACAAAAACCTAAGTTGATTCACTTTTTAATCAAAAAATGTTATATATATGCGAAAACATTTTCAACTGACAGTTCAGTCACTATTTCCACAGGAACCTTTGACACTCAACATGCTGAACTCAAAAAACAATGCCCGTGAGAATTAAATTTCAACTTGAAACAACTAAGTACCAAACCAGTTACTTTGAACTATTGAAATGAACTAAATATCCTCCAGTCGCTAACATACAACTTTCAGCGAACACACCCGCATAGGTATTTTTACATACATTGAAGTATAAGTAATTCTTACAACAATTAATACTATTTTCGCTGCTTAGAATTACAACTATCTTTGAGGATCACTGAATTCGACTTTGCCTAAAATGTACTGAATGTAGGATAATCCCTTTTTTGTGTATGCAACACTTATTTTTGTCAAAGGTTCCAAAAGAAACTTTTTCGTATAAACAGAACTTTACGCTTGAATTCTCCCTTTTTCAAGAACAGACTCTTTCGCGTGTTTCTCTTGCTTGCATCACAATGAAATTGTGATGCAAATAAATACATGTTTGTTATAATTCTTCAACTTAATCTATGTCGTTCGATTCTTCATTTTCCCGTGACAAATGGTGACCTTCGACGTGAGTTAATATGGCCAGACAAAATGGCCACAACATCACAACGCAGAGACGACAACAGACATTTACCAGCCGGGATATAACACCTATGCGTAACCCTGTCGTGTACAACTCCCACAAAAAAGCCCGGAACATTCACAAGCTAACCCACTTAGTTCAATATCACCTGCAACAAGTCTATCACCTCTAACTCGATAGGATAAAAAGACAACAATTAACAACATCATCCCGTGCCTGTGGTGTAATGGTTATCGTCGTAGGAAATGGACATGGCGACACGGGTTCAAATCCTGGACGAGACTGATAGCATTTCACATAGCACTAATACCCTTGGGAAAGGTATGAATCCAATTATTCTCCCTCCAGCTATGGGTAAATAGTAGGACAGACTAGGTTCTTCAGCCTTGGTGAGGCAACTAGTCTAGGAGAAGGAAAACTCTGATTTCAAACCTGCTAAACTCCGCTTAAAAATCAACCTTGTGTCATATCCTGCCCGAGCGGAGGGGTTGGGTAAGTATGATTAACAACATCATCGCACAGAGAGCAAGAGACATTCTATCAACAACACAAGCAATATTATACCCAAGCGCAAAACATTTGCGTGTACAATTCACACACTACAAACCCTCTTGGTTTGATGTGATCAACATCGTACATATACATTTCCAGATGGTACTCACATCACGCCAGCCACAACAAATGATGACCTCCAACCTTTGACCTGATACGTGTGGACAACAATAAAAACAGTAAAAGATTTTTCAACTGAGCTAAATCAACGATTGATTAAATATTCAAATATCAAAATTAACAAAAAAAAAAATTCTTTTTCTTAGACTTGATCGTTCAACAACTTGAAAGATATTTTCTCGTCAAATTACTGCCACATTGTGTAACGATTTCTAATCAAACACGGTCCCAGAGAAAAAGGAAAAAAGATCCTATTTTGAAAAAAATAAATAAATCATATTGCTTTATTCGGACCTGTATAATGATATTTATTTTCTTCCTTTTATTTTCTTCCTTTTATTTTCTTTTTTTTTCTTATTGGATGGAAAGGGTCAATTTGTGTAATACTTTCCGAGTCGAGGTGTTACTACATTTTTTTTATTTTAAAAAATGACCGGTAGAAATTTCCCTATTTTTTTTAGATATGTCCTGAATTATTAAAGTTAATGACAACACTTTTTTTCTCTGAGAGATTATATATATATATATATATATATATATATACTCAATAATGTTGATTATATTGATTATATCAATTTGTCTGTGCGTGAAGCCTATGAAGTCTTTGGACACCCAAACTGCTGGACATAGAAAGTTGAAATTGATACGAAAGACCATATTTCCATCGTTATTTTTCTTGTATCGTGAATTTATCACGAAGCCATAACAATAAAATTAAACCAGCCGACAAATTATTTGGGGTTACTTTTTTTCCTATGACAGACACCCCTCCTAATTTACCATATTTTTACTAAAGAAACCATTTTACAAGTGACAAAAATGATATGTTGCGTTTTTATTCAATTTTATTCATAACAAAAAGTCTTAAATAAGTTTTATTTTATGAGATTCTTAAAGTTTAACATCGCATTTCTGTGTAATTTTAAAATTTTTTTATGTTCATTTAGAAATCTTTTCGCCTATACACATTTTTTTCGCTACTTATATAAACAAGCTTCGTTAAAAAAAACTCAAAATTATTTATTTTTTCAATAAACAATGAAAATTTAAATCAGATAAAATTAAAAATGAATTTTTAGAATTGTAATAATGAGGTGTAAAAAAATTAATTAAATTGTAGGTATTGTTTCTGAATTTACACCATTTATTTATTTTTAACATACGTAACAAAGTGTGACGTTGAATTCTACTCTAACCTGAAGAGATCGATATCTCGGTTATTGTCCTCTGTAGAAGGCTGTTACGTAGAATGTGTATCGCCGAGGGCAGCCTGGCACTTGATACTCTACTAAATAAATTCCGGTCAAGACTCCTATTTCGGGCGTATGATAATGTGGAGGTTAATTCAGAGCTAGACTGACCTCAGACGTTGGTAAAGAGGTGCCAATTCCCTTTCACATACACCACCAAGACCTTTGCCTTTCTACCCACTCAGCTTACGGAAGAACAAACTTCTAGGTTAGATAATATTAACCGTAGACAGATTTCCAAAATTCTTTTGTAATGTTTAAGGAGGCAATAAAACGTTTAGCGAGAATTAATGAAAGCGGTACGAGGCTGAGACAAATACATGCAAAAGAAGACAAATCGATCGATGAAATAACACAACCAAAAGATTTCAACACAAGGGTGCATTTAAAATACAACGAAATTTTAATTGGCGATGATTAAACAAATAATAATGAGATTTAAGAAACAGTTCCTTTTTCTTTTCTCTTTTCTTTTTAAAATACCGGCAATATTAAGCCAACAGGAAAACGTCAAACAAAAATGTCTCTCAACAGTCCTTTTTCTTCTTTCTCTTTCTTTTTTTTTCTTTTTTTTTTCTCTTACTTGGGTAAAGGTGTCTAAGCCGCCGGACTGAAGCATGTAGCTATGTTCATTCAATAAATTTAACTATTGATGAAACAGAACCTTTACAGTTTTTCTCTTTTTTTTTTTTTTTTTTTTTTGAATACATATAACTTTCCACTATCTAAGAATCGTAGAAGGAAAACGGTTTGAGTTGTACTTATCTTTGACGGGTTCTCAATTTTCAGATTTCTTTCTCTCTTTTTACGGGTGAGTGTCTTTCCCGGAGCTGGTTGACCTCAGCGATCTGGTTCTAATACTGGCTTTATCCAAACTAAAATTCTCCTTCAAATTGCTCTAACCCGTGATGGCCTTTTTGGCGCGAAGACCCTGTGGACCAATCATCCGACTTTTCCTCTTCCACCGCCTCGCCGGGTCATGCCACTTGATTGACCTAGACTTCTTTCGTTCAACAGACTAAAGGGCACAGATAGAGTGACCTTTCTTTCCCCGACCATTTTAACGATCAGTCTTAATGCCTGTTGATTCAAATAAAGAAGGGTAAGGGAATTGACCTCCTCTTCCCTCTCTCATACCACATAACGAAAGGAATCATTTTAAAAAATTACATTTTTCTGTGAAATAAAATATTTATCTAAAATAAATTTCAACTTTTTATTCATTTGAACAAATTTAAACGTAAAATACTTTAATAAATATGAAATCAAAATAAAATATTGAATTAAAATGGAAAAAGAAATTGGTATGTAATAACGTTAATTTTTTTTTTAAAATGTAGTCTCACTTTTTTAAAATAAACAATTATTTTAAAAGTCGTCTTATTTTTTGAAAATGAATTTCAGGAAGAAAAAGTTGAACCAATACCTATAAAAAGTTCGTTAAACGTTTATTTTTTGTCCGTTTAAACAATTTTAAGCGTAAAATATTTTTATGAAAATGCAAAATTATTGAATTTGAAAAATGAAAAAAATTAGTTCATTATGTCGTCGTTGTTGTTGTTTTGTTTTGTTTTTTAAATTGAAGAACATTTTATTTTAACAAATGAAGTTAAAATTTTTATTTCAAAAAATGTTATAAATCTAATAATAGTAAATATTGTCCATCCTTCAATTATTTTCTTGTTAAAAAAAGTATTTGTACCTGACTGGTATTAATTGGTTATAATAAACGGGCAACGGCGCGTATTCCCGCTAATTGCCCGGGAGACAAGGGTTCAATCCCAGGTTGAGTCATACCAAAGACTTAAAAATGGTACTTGATACTCCCTTGCTTAACACTCAGCATTATAAGGTAAGGATCAAGGGTAAAGTGGAGAAATCCGGGGGAAGGAGTAGCGCCTTTTCCTACGCCTCGGAGTAGTAGCTATTGAAAAGGGAGCCTAAAAGTCGCTTTCGACTACGGTCACCAACTTTACATATATATATAGAGAGAGAGAGAAAGAAAGAGAGAGAAAGAGAAAAGATAACCAGAAGAAAGATATATATTTGATGTTGATGAAGATTTATTTATTATTTAATAATCATTCATGCCGACACGTGTTTCGACTTTAAATTTACTCACATATAAAAGTATTCTATTAAGGAAATAGAATAATGATAATACGCACGTAAGCCGAATTGCCCTGAAGACAACTTTCGGTTTACATGCTAAATATTTTTCTCTTATTCTATTTCATTCTTACATTTTTATACTTAAAATAATTTTTAATAGAATATTTTCATATGTGTGCAAATTTAAAGTCGAAACACGTGTCGGCATAAATGATACATAAATAATAAATAAATGTACATCCACACTGAATGTATATCTTTCTTTTATTTGTCTTTTTTACATATTTATCTGTTTCGTTTCACCCATCCAACTCTCTCTCTCTCTCTCTCTCTCTCTCTCACACACACACACAGACATACACACAGACATACATATGTACATATATGCAACATTTTTTTCTTTTAAATTTGTTTGATTAAATATGATAGACATTTCGTGTCTGACTATTCTGTTTTCGATCAGTTTAAATTGCCGAATGACTCCTTTGACATTGGAATGAAATGTGTTTAGGAAGGCGCCGTACGTTTCCCAAAATCTTTCGCCTCTATCAGAAGCCATCTTTACTTAAATTCCCGTAGAAAAAGCTAGATGATCGGAACTACTGTTGATTGTTGTTTTGAACAAATCCTGAAAACGGCACCCACCAAAAAAAATCAACTGTACGACCACTTACCTACCATCTTACAAACCATCCAAGTAAGACGAGTAAGATATACTGGATGCTGCTAGTGAAGTAAGGACGAACTCATAAGCGACGTTTTCTTATGGACTCCTCCATATGGACATACCAATAGTGTTGTCCAACCAGCAAAAAGAGAGATGGTAAGAGTGAATCAAGGGAATCCATGCTATCACCACGCCTTGATGATAATGATGACGATGTACACCTTTTTTTTTTAATATATCCCTTAACATTTGTATCTTCACAATTTGAAACAATTCTCGCAATATAAGGAAAGAAAAAATATTCAGAACAAATGTCGGCAACTTAAGAAAATGAAAAGATCAAATTTGAGTCGAACAGCAATTTTAAAAAAATAAGATGGAGTCATTCAGGAAAAGTAACCGTATGAGAAATGTACAGGATTATCTCCCTTTAGTCATGTTATCATTGAGTGTTACTCCTTTTTCATAGCTGTTATGTAAATATTTAGCAATCTAGTCTTGCAAATTTAATAGTAGTGGGATCAATTCTCACTAAGAAATCTATACAGGCGGATTCATGACTAATCTTGGTCTTTTTTTTTAAATTAAAGGTCTATACTTGTGCCAAAGATTGTAAATAACAATAAAAAAACAAATCAAAATACGTCATGGAGATACAAAAATATTTTCAGATTTTTGCTGACGTTCCACTGGAATTCAATGAACTTGGTCGATCATTTTCAAACGTTCGACACTTCCGGTGCTCCAACACAAACATCTGGACCACCCGCACAAATCCACCCAACTGTTACGCAAAACTTGCCGATACAGTTTTAGAACATTTATTTAGCTTACCTTGGGTGGTGTAATAGTCAGCAAGCTGGACTAGCAAACCCTCACAAGTGAATTCAATCCTCATTGGGTGTCCCATTCATACGACCTTGGGCCACATCGAAGCAAAAAACTTAGGAAGAATACTCGTTGCGTAGTGATTAACATGTTCAAAGACGACATTGGAGTTAGCGAGTTCGAACTCCAGTCGAGTTATGGTATTCACTTTCGGACAAATACCTTTGGAATGGTATGAACCCCCTTACCCCCTCCTTCAGCTATGATGAGTTAAATAGTATCACTACTAGTTGGCTATTTAACCGATTTCTCAATAAGCCGCCACATGATACAAGGTCGTTTTATTGTGGGGAGCTACACACAAATGAAGACATGCGTGGTGTGTCCAAAAATGCTTTGTCTCGTTGGCATTCCCGGCAAAGCAGGTATTGCCTGAGGGAAAGGCTCCCCCCTCCGCCCGGGACCAAATAATTGATGGCATGAACACTACTGTTCTTCTAGAAGAAAACGAAAAAAAAAAAAATGTGACACGTGGTCGTTTTAATGTGGAATGCCACGTTTGGATTCTGTCGGTATTAGTCCTAAGGTGCTGGGCATTAAGACCCACTTTTATCTTTTTTAGACGAAGGGGTAAGTGCTACCTGGTTGGGGAGGACCCTAAGGACCAAGCTATTAATATTTTCTCACCCACCCACTTAAGTGCACTTTCTTTTTATTCTTTTATTTAACTCCGAATAAGTAAAAGGTGGCACATTGGGTCAGTGGGTTATTATATATATGTGTCTGTGTCTGTGTCCAAAAGTTTCCAGCGTTTTATTTGTCTATTATATTTTTAATTTGTCAACTGTGTAGTCTTTGATTTTTGAAAAAAATAAAAAGATAACACCATAAAAGAAGATAAAAGGACACGAGGAACTTCTGCATTAAATACGAATTTGAAAAGGTAGTTGTTGTTGTCTCCCTTTAGTCGAGGGCGACTAGAAGGCTCCCTTTTAAATAGCTACTACACCAAGGTGTAGAGGAGGGCGCTACACTTTTCCCTGGATTGCTCCACTTTACCCTTGATACGTCCTTTATAATGCTGAATGTTAAGCAAGGAGGTATCAAGTACCATTTTAAAAGTCTTCGGTATGACGCGACCTGGGATTGAACACAGATCTCCCGGACCATTGGCGAACACTCTACCCACTTATATTTATTCTAAAAATGACAGATTTCAGCAATTGTTTCCGAAATAATTCTTTTTTTCAAATTTCATTTTGTATTTCAAGAAAGAAAACAAACTATTTTAAAATTTGAAATTTAATTTTCGTTTCTTTGGAATATTATTTATTCCAAAGAAACGAAAATTAAATTTTAAACGCGTTTTCTTCTTTTTTTTTTATATTGCTTGTTTCTTTGTCATATTTGCTCCATTAAAGCAAGATACTTGCTTTTTGGTAACTGTTTTCCAAGGCTCACCTAATGTTCGCATCGGGTGGATGATTTGTTTGTTCTAATCGCCTGGTACCAGAGGATCTTCTCAGGCAGCACCTCCCCTTTTGTCTGAAAGAAACAGTGTTGAGTTTATTGCTCGGTGCTTTGTTATAGATTGGTAATATCTATTATTGACGCGTAGTGTAGCATTCGAATTAGGTTCTCAGCCGTTACACGCGTGGAAAAACACCATCGGTCACTCAGTATGATTGAAAGCTATTGAACTAGAGGTCAATCTAATTGGATGGTTTTAGTCAAGTGACCAAGAAGATTCTAGAAGTTTAGTAGTTAGGAATAAGTTAACCAGTTGCAGTGTAATATTCAAACGGAACGGTTGTGTTCTACCTGTGCTTTCAACCCCCCGTAAAAGTCGCGTGCGATAATCGTTGTTGTAAAATGAAAATGTGCACATAAGAATGGCGTTTACGTTGTTGCTGTCCCAGCAAAGAACAAAGAGAGTTTGTGTTACAGCAACAAACAAGACCACGATAAAACACACAGAGATGCGACCCGAGTGAACAACAACAACAACAACAAAAATGGCGACCGACAGCAACAAACGAAAGACGTGGGCACTAAGATAGAAGATATAAGTTCGACTAAGAGTAAGAAAAAAGGCTATATAACACCCTAAGGCACCCGTGAAGGGGAATGCCGTGGGGACCCAGCAATTTTTGTAGTAGCCTTCATGATATGGTGGGGTGAGGAATCGGATAAATCTCAACTTTGGGTAAATTCCAGTTTCTTCTTTGTTTCTTTCACTGATCCTGTAAACCGGCTTTGGTCGTGGCGGCTGCAACTCGCGTAGCGTCCCTTGAACAGGAATAACTGGGCAGAATCCATCCCTGTCCAGGTCAACAACGGATCTGATGTCTGAGTTTTTCCTTCTAGAACAGTTGCCATACTAAGGTTAAAGAGCCTAGTCTGCCCTACTATTTACTCATTGTAGGAGGGAGAATAGTTGTATTCATTCCTTTCTCAAGAGCATTAACACTATGTGAAATACAAACAGCCTCTTCCAGGAATTTAACTCGAGTAGTCAAGTTCACTTCCTACGACGATAACCGTTACATCTTGAGCTTCTCCTTGAAAATAAAAAAACTAACTGCAAGAAAAACGGACGAACATAAAGTGAAAAAAATAGCCTCCTTATATATAAAGTTTGTTGTCTATCTGAATGTGTGTACACATATATGAGTAAAGTTTTTCCGTCAAAAAAAAAAACAAAAAAAAAAAAAACAGCAGCTTAGATTATTACTTTGAAACAATACTTTAGTGAAAATCATAAAACTGAGTTTTGGCTTTACTTACCACTGCACTTTATGCTAATGCCCTCGGGAAAGGCATGAATTCACTCCTCCCTTAACTATGAGTAAATACACAGCCTAGGATATGGAAATCTTGGAGTTTAAATCAGCTTTATTCCACCCAAAAATGACTGTGTCACATCCTGCCCGAAGCAGAATAGGTTTGTTTTTTTTGTTTAATGGCATATCAACTCTTTGTAGGTTATTTAATGCCAAAGCCATTCTCCTAGAAGAACAGTAGTGGTACTATCTAACCCATAGCTGGGAGGATAAGGGGGTTCATACCTTTCCCAAGGGTATTTGCCCGAAAGTGAACGTAATAGCACGACTGGAGTTCGAACTCGCTTACTACGATTCCGCAGTCCATCGCTTTAACCATTACACCACGAGGACACCCCCTCGAAGCAGAATAGTTTAATAAATACATACCTCTGATAAATAACATGTCTTTTGTTGCAGACAGTTACAATATCGAAGATTAAAGGTTCTCGTTCTATGTTTGTCGTACCATAAGTCACCGTTAACATTATCAGAGTTAGAGGGAACTGATCGGGCACTTGTAACAAAGAAAATGGTTTAATATTTCCTCCGCAAAAAAATGCAAGAACAATTCGTGACGAATTAACAAGAACAGTTTTATTGGCTGAGCAAAATTAACAGAAGGAATACACAAATGATATGAAATACTAAACAAGTACATTATAGAGAATAATCCTATCATGTTGAAAGAGTCTTTTGTCTATATGTATAGAAGATTTAGTTACGTATGTACGAGAGAATAGAAGTATTAAAGGAAGAATGATATGTTTTAGAGATATCGTGTGCCATGCAATACGAGGTCAACTGGGAGCGCAAGACCTCTCCGTGTGAATTGAATGTACACACTCTTGCGTGCTCTTTAGTCGTCGAGGTAGAACGATAGGATTTGATTTTACCGCGAGCTACTTTTATATACTGCTTTGACCACACCACCTTGGGGTCATTAATTGTACTATTTAGCAGACACGGGATGTAATGACTTTGTGTCTCTTAGTGTCAAATAGCAAAACTCGCAAGGGATATAATCCCAACACTGTTATATTATAATTGTTATATTACCATATAAACTTAATGGTTTTTGTTTTATAGAGACGATCTACTTGGATATTCAGCTTTAAAAATCAAATTAGGATAAATAAATGTTTTGTTATTCATTTCCAATCCGATTTTTTGTAATTATCATAAATAATCGATTTTATTGATAGTTTAATCATTCAACTAAAAGCTGCTGGCTACATGGAAGTATGAAAGATAAGTAGTCGACTTCTCACTCACCAAGGACCAATATTAGCATTAGTATATCCGTAATATACTAACACTTGTCACATGGTCTGCCACTGAGAAGAGAGAGGTCAGATCAATTTCCCAATACCCCTCCGTGTTTGAATTAACAGGCCTCAAAGATTGACCGTCAAAAGAGGAAATTAGAATGTAGGTCAAGCTATCTGTACTCCATAACCTCACCCGGGTGGATAGAGAAGGGGGACATAGAGGTCAAGATAGTAGCCCGAATGAATCACCTGACAGGGTGAGGAAGAAGAAAGAGGCCGAATGATTGGCCAGAACCCTAAAGTCGGAAGTAGCATCCTTTTCGTCAGAGGAAATAGGAATAAAGAATTCAGTCTGAGGACGGAGGTCGCCGTGAGAGGACGGGTGATCTGATGCCACAACTCCGGGCGAAGAAGCGGAGCGGAGTTTCAGGACAGCAGTTGGCGTGACCAGGTGTATTGAAACTGTCGCCGAAACTCCGGGGAAAGCGGAAAGAATTTTGGACAAGAAGATAACCAGTGCCTTCAAACCAAGCTCCACAGAATCCCGCGAAAGAAAAGAAATCTTAGAAGAAGCCCGTCGAAGAAGCTAAGTAAACCTTAAAACCGTTTTCTCCCTCCACCCTTCCTAAGTATTGCAATTGTATGCTCTCCCTCTCAATTTAAAGAAAGAAGCATGTGGAGAATTATATGCATAAAGGAAAGAAGAGAAATGGAATTAAAAGATTCATTTCATAAACTCTAAACATATGAATGGACTTTGCTACCTATTCAAGTTTTAAGAGAAAAGACAGAAAAGAGAGAAAAGAAAAGGAAAGAAAGATATTGTGTTTAAGTCTTGTCTGCTAGTAATATAGCCGGTGCCTTATTTATTTGCTTGTGTCCGCACGTATTAAAACCTTGTTATATTTTAGATGTCCCCTTGTGTCGAAATATATTCATTGTGTTGTTTGCCTATCGAGTTGCCTTCTTTTGCATGTTCCTTTTCAGCTTCATTTTCGCCTCAATTTATTCTCGCTAAATGTCTTATTCACCTATAAAAACATTATATGGGAAATTGAAATTGTCGACTACGGTAAATAATAATATTATATCTAAACCTAGAGGCACATATCTTCCATTATCCTGGGGTTGGTAGGAAGACGAAGTGGCCTGGTGGGTGTGTGTAAGGTGAAATTTGGAAACCCCTTGCCAGCTGTGGTCAGTCTAGCTCCAAGTTAACCCCCACATTATCTGCCAGTTCCCCTACGCCCAAAAAGGGAATCTTAACAAGGACTTATTCTGCGAGAGATCAAGTGCCAGACTGCCCCGACTTCACACGTGCGAAAAATAAACACCCGTCCTGGGATAAATATTTTATGCCACGTCACACACTAAACACAACGGAATAAAAGACAAGACAAGTATATTAATAAAGATATTCAATATATACATAATATACACACAAGTAGCATTGAAAGAATACACAAACATGTCCCAACTGCTAGAAATATGAGCATAGTGTTCAATGAACAAGCAGTATATGGAAGGGGTACAAAAATGAAAAAGGGCTTACTTGATATTTGAAAGTGAATTGGCTATAGCCATGTTGGCTTTACTATTCTATGCCTGGAGGAGAAGACAACCCCTCTGCTGATGAAAGAATAGGGAGAAAAAAGGTCGAGAATGGATTTCTGATACTGTCATAAGACATCCTACGAGGCACCAAACAGACATGCTCATTATCTCTGGCAGATAGTAATTTATGGTCACCTAACAAAATCACATTTGTTCTGTTTCAAAATGGATGTCACATAATTACTGTTCGAAAATTTTGATTAATTAATTTTTTTATTTATTTGCTTTCTTTTTTTTAATGTTTAACACATTTTAACAAAAAATCAGGTATGTAGATTTTTTTCAAAAATGACGTCTCAGTGTGTAATTCGAACACATCCATTTCGGCTCAGAACGATGTTTACGATTATAGAACGCTAAGAAATTTTTGTTTTATTTTTTCATTTGAAAAACATTTTTCAGATGAGACAACATTCCATAATAACATCGCCCTGAAGATGGTTTCTAAAAGAAGAAAAGTTGAATAGTGACATATAATTCACAGGTAAATAAATGTAAGTCAGAATATCTGTTTATTGCATATTCACACACACACGCACACACACATAATCTATTTTATATAGTATAGATTTAAGCATTATATTGTTGGTGCTTCTGCCTTTTGATATCCGTCATTTTTTGAACATTTATTTGGTAAGGAAAGAGGAAATTTCAAGAAAGGTCGGCCATATTTTGAGGAGTTAGAAATATATTCAACAACAAACAAACAAAATCTGATTTTATTACTGAAGCAGAAATTTACGAATTATCCTGTAAAGAATACCCAAAATAAACAATACCCAAAATAAACAATACCCGTGAAAACGTTCGTTAACACAAAGAAAAGAACAGATGAACATTAAAAATGAACAACCCACTTCGTGAGGCCGTAGGTACACCCCCGGAACACTTGTGACCATAGCTTTGAATTAAGAATTATTAAATGTATCTCCGATAAAATAAGAATAAAAATAAAATAGAATTACACTCTTTTTCCCTTGTTAAGATTTTTATAAAAATGGAAACAAATTAATTCAGATGATGTTATTGTTTTTTTTTTCTATTGTAAAACATTTAATTTGATTCTCCAAATTGACTTCCTTTTTACCTCACACCTACATCTACCCCAATATATATATATATATATAGAGAGAGAGAGAGAGAGAGAGAGAGAGTGAGAGAGAGAGAGGAAGAAAGGAAGATAGGCGGGAAGTGAGGGAGAGAGAATGACAAATATACAGGGAGATACAGAGAGTGGATGGAGTGTTAGAAAGTGAGGATGAAAAGGAAATAGGAAGAAAGTGTGTGTGTGTGTGTGTGAGAGAGAGAGAGAGAGAGAGAGAGTGAGAGAGAGAGAGAGAGAGAGACGTTATCCGAACGAGAGACAACAGAATTCCAAAGATGCTACTTTATAGCCAACTTCATGACAAGAGAAATACCGAACGATAATGTCTAAGGTAGAGAGACGAGGTAAAAACAGATGTTCTTAGCTGAGGGTAAACCTGTTGGTCCATTCAATCAAGTTGCTTCAATTCGATTCAAGTCTTTGAGAGGAAAAAGCTACAGAGTCATCAAAAACTTTAACAAAAAAGTATCTCAAAGTTTTGAGGGAAAAGACGAAAGTTTAATAGATCAATGTCCAACAAGTTGATCTGATAAATTTCTAACGGACTTACTGGGAAGTCTGTGGCCGGTTTGAAATGTCATATGAAACGCAGACATACGAATTAAAGGGAACTGTTAGGGCTTCATATGTCGAAACAGACAAAAAAGAATCCATCATATATACAAGGTTTATTCAAAAAATAAAGGGAAATATTGCCTAAAAAATTAATCGTAAAAAAAAATTAATTAGCGACTGTAGTCGAGGATGACCTGAAGGCTCCCTTTTCCTTAGCTACTACACTGAGGTGTAGGGGTGGGGGCTACTTCTTGTCCTAGATTGCTCCACTTTACCCTTGATACGTACCTTATAATGCTGAGTGTTAAGCAAGACGGCATCAAGTACCATTTTGTGAGTCTTTGGTATGACTTGACCTGGGATTGAACCCCGGTCTCCCGGGCCATTGGCGAACACTCTACTCTTTGGGCCAATGGACTGATAAGTAACAGAAAGTATTATTTACAGATTCACCTTTTCAAGGACATCAATAGTAATGGGTCTTTTCATGTCCCAGAATACTGTCAGCATGACCTTCTTTACTGACGGTTGGACCTAGAATTTTGGGGGGAGTGGGTAGAGAGTAAGTGTGTATACACTCCATGGACTTTTCTTTCCCCTCAGGCTCGATGTGGTAAACAAACCCCTTCAAGCTTATTTGTAAACATTTCTTTGATTCAAACATGTCTCTCCGTTTGTACATTGCACATGGTTTGCACTTTTCAGCCACCAAAAATTTCATGAGAGACCTCTGTTTGCGCTTGGAGCACTCGGTTTAATTTATTGCTATTTTGAATTGCCCTAAAACAAATATTTCTGCGAGATTAAAATAATTCTTGCTATAAACCAATTCCAAACATTGCTGAGTTTAAGATTTATGCAAAAAGATTTATGCAAAAAGTTGCTTTAAAAAATTCTCTTTTTTATTGAATGACCCTTATATATATATATATATATATATATATATATATATATATATATAGTACAATTTCATATATATATATATATATATATAGTACAATTTCATGGAGACTCAAACTCGGTTAAGTCGTCATAATAAATTTATTTCGGTGGAGAATATTATTGCTATACTCTCCGTCTCGTCAGATGACTCTTTACATGTTTCCCTCCGTGGTACAATAAAAAATAAAAAAAAGAAATGAAAAAGTTATGCCATTATAAGTGATAGGTGAAAAAAAACCTTTGGTGCCTTTTGACTGACATTTTCAAAGGAAATAGATAACGTCGGTGAATATGATTTCATGATATATATATATATATATATATATATATGAACTTAATGTTTTTGTTGTTTTAACAATCACAGATGGACACTCAAAAGAAACGACTTTCTTATGGTTTCATCGACATATGAATAAATAAAGTTTAAATTTAGTTGCGCAATTAAAGAATTTAATAATCGACGTGAAATGATTTTTTTCAACTAAAAAATGGAAAATATTAAATGTAATAAGAATTTTGATAAAAAAAAAAGATTAGCATAATATAAACCTTTGAAGAGAAATCAATGGACCATAAAAATGATATTTTTCTTTCTTTATCAAGATGATTATTCACATCCTTAATGTCACTTATGCATCAATCTCTCTCTCTCTCTCTCTCTCTCTCTCTCTGCTGCAGTTTCTTTTCGACCTTCTCTCTCTGTCTGGTTTCCTTTCTCTATATCTCTGCCTCTCTGTCTGTCTCTCAAGGTCCCAATTTTTTCAATCATCTCTCTCTCTCTCTCTCTCTCTCTCTCTCTCTCTCTCTCGCAGTTACCTTCTCTTTCTTTGTCTCTTATATCTCTCTTGGTCCCAGTTAGTTTTCAACCTTTTCTATGCACTTCTCTCCTCGTGTTACTCCCACCCACCTCCTGCCAATTGATATGACATTTTGGGGCGGAGATGTGTCCACAAAGAATAATGAGATCTTTTGTGGCAGAATTGTGTTTGAAAATCTTTGAAGGTCTGTGTACGAACCAAGTCGAGCGTTCTATATTAATAGCCCGGATGTATCGTCTACTTGGCAAAACAAGGAAAATCGCCTTTCATATTTGTAAAAGAGATCTTTCATACATTATACACATATATTAAATGAATTATACAGAAACGTGGTTAACAAGAGACCAGCACTTAACTCTCATACAACCACCACCACCACCACCACCGCCATGACATCATCATCATTATCATTGTCATCATTCATCGCTGTTGTCGTCCTCCTTATTTTTTATAGCCGTGTAAAATACCATAGCACATTTCTGCAAAATTTATTCAAAAATTTTATCGTTAATATATTGACATGCATCTATCTATCTATCTATCTATCTCAGGCTGCTCATATTTATCTATCTATCTATCTATCTATCTATCTATCTATCTATTTTTCATGTATGGAAATTTCCAATGAAATCAATGATTATGTCTATGCAACACCCTCCATACTCTCTCACTCATTCCATTGCTCCCTGGGATTTTTTCTCGTATTCTAAATTGAAAAATCCATCTCAAGAGTAAAAGATTTGAAGATATGAAAGATATTTAAAGAAATATAACAGTACAATCACACACTCCATGAAAAAAGAAATTTCAAAGGTGCCTTGACCAATGGAGAATTCGCAGGAATAAGTATACTGAATACCAAGGATGTGAAGAAAATGAATGCTTTATTCATTATCCGTTTCTGTCCGGGTAAATACAGCTTCAGTCTCGATACTTTTTGAACACACCAACCTCATAAATAAAAAATTATTGTATGCGATTCTATTGATTCTGAATTAACTTAAACATCTATAATTTGTCAAACATTTAAGTTTTTCATTCGTTTTAATTCCACAGAATTTTCATTAAAATAAATAAATAAACAAATAAAGCTGTCTTCTAAAATAAACACATAAACAAATCACTCTGATCGACATCGAACAAAGAAAAACTTCCATTTAAAATGATAATATTTTGATAATAACCAGTGGCTTCAATAGGTATTGAACTTCGTACCTGGTAAATTTATCGTCTGGTAAATTTATCACGAGTGAATTATTTGTGACTAAATTCAGAATTTAATAATCTATAAAGAGTAAATATTTTGAGAACAATTTATCAGATTTGATGAATTTAACTGCAATAAATTAATCATATTTGAAAATCTTATAACATGAAATATATGTTGAAGGTAGATTAATATTTTATTCCTATGTTTTGAAAATAGCGTTCCTTTTACGAGGAATATACGAATTTATTGTTTTTGTAAAAATTCGGTTTTTCTGCTAACTGCTGAGTTTTTGAATATTCTTGTCGAGTCAATCGGGCATTGGCTTACATTTGAGTTCTCAATCATTTTTCGAGAACGAGGCTGTTTTGTGATTTTTGAAGATTTGATGGTTTTCCGTCGGAAGAGAAAAAGGTTTTATATGGAACAATTCAGGAAATGTTCTCTCTCCGCTGAATGTTAAACGACGTGAAATTTGTGAAAAAGGGAATTGGTCTCTTTTTTTTATACTTGGAAATTGAGAAATTCGCAAGAAAAATCATTCCTTTATTCCTTTATTTATTTCCTTTTTATTATTGTAAAAATAATTTTGAAGAGGTCTAAACCCTTGAATATTTAGAACCAAATATTTTCACCACGTGAGAGTGGTCACTCTTTCCGGTGGAGAATATGAATTGAAAAAAAATGAATTTCTAGTTTGATATTAAAAAGAGCTACAAAGCAGAAATTACACCAGCCTGTTTGCAGGTTGAATATATGTTCGGAATAACATATATTCATTTCAAATTCGAACCTGTTCCAAAACAAGGTACGCAACTTTATTTCCTAAGAAAACCTTGGGAAATATTTAAACAATGATTTGAAAGAAAAAAGGAAAGAAATATTGTAAGTTGTCGATATATATTTGTGGAGTAAGTCAGCATTGCCGACGAAAAAACAGAACCCGTGAACGAACTACTCGAGGTCCTAAGAAGAAGAAAGAGATCGCAGTCGTAGCCTTTGCGAGACCAAGAAAAAAGGAAGAAGCAAAACAGGATAAACTGACCGACCGAAGCGCTTTGATGTATGTATCTAAGTACGTTAAAAAAAAAAAAAAAAAAAAAAGAAAAGAAAAAAAGGTAGTTGTAATTTATAAAGTAAATATTCTTTTTCTTTCTTTCGCCTTTTTTGCCCATTGTTAAAAACTCGTTAACAGATTTATATGCATGAGTCACTTTACTTTTTTATTGGCTGGAAATAATTTTTTTTCAAACTGTATTTTTCTCCAGCCTTTGTTCGATATTTTCTTATTAGCTTCTCTTTTAGACGATAAGGAATAATGGTTTTCCCTTTTTCAGAACGGTAAAGGACGGACACATGTTTTTTTTTAGAACTTTTAGAATTTAAAAAGTTTTAAAAACTGTTCTCATACGATGAATTTATCGACGATCAATTTGCCTAGTATATTAGTCTATATAACAAGAAAAGAAAGGAGGCAAATAAACCTCTTGTCATAATTACTAAAATAGTTTCGATTAGTAATAGTTTGTAAAAAAAACCTTTATAAAATCGACAAAGTATCTTAGACATGATGACGTTAATATTTTATAATAAATAAGATGAAAAAGCTTTGAATAATTTCTTTTGTTTTGATTATGTCTATTGGCGCTATTAATATAAGTAAATTCACACAATTCTGCCATTAAAATTCGACACAGACTGATGTAAAAGTATAAATATATATTATAAACTTGAAGAAGAAATATTAATATATTCGTTACAACCTGACATGAAAACAGCGCAGTCGGCCGAGACTGTAGAATAGACTGATTGCATCTCTGCAGAGGGGTTAGACATCCACCCACCTACATACACACATAAGAAATATCCTGGAAGTGACAGTAAACCAACTGATGGTTAGGCTCCAATCCTAGAGCTTTGGGGAATGCAGAGTACCCATTCATTCCATTACACCCAGGCCCACTCTGACCCGGAGTGGTGGTACCAGTTAGGGTCCCGTCTATGGCTCAAACAGAACTGGTTAATCATTACTATACTGGAAACCATTTAACTATGTGCAAACAAATGATTAGTTAGGAAGTAGCGTCTCATCAACTGAAAATGACATCGACACACGACTAACGAAAGCATGGACAGCTATCAATAGGCTCTCGATCATATGGAAATCAGATCTGACTGATAAAATGAAACGCAGTTTCTTCCAGGCAGCGGTTGTATCGATACTGCTATATGGATGCACTACATGGACGCTAACTAAACGGCTGGAGAAAAACTAGACGGCAATTACACAAGAATGTTGAGAGCAATATTGGACAAGTCCTGGCGACAACACCCCACAAGACACCAACTATACGGCCACTTGCCTCCCATCACGAAAACTATTCAAGTGTTATATTCTCATGTGCCGTATCATAACGACACAATAATAAAGACGCACGTAATGATAAAGACGCAGGAAGACTTCTTTAACAAAATATATACCTTTCACTTTATTGCAAGGGTTCGAAAAGGGTTACTCAGGGTTTGCGTGTGAGAGGGAGGTGGAGACCGAACATAACTGAAATATTTTGACCCCAAAGTTATGGCCGTCAGCGTTGTGTCTTTCTCGTTCTCCAGGGCTGCTCAACCGGAGGTCCAGAGGCCATTCTGCTGGTTGATAGCTTTCTTTACAGCATCTTATCAGCATCTAACTCAACTCGCTGTCGAACTCAACTGAGTTATACAATCGTTCGACGCCCACTCGATCTTTGAAATCGAATGTTTAATCATCATCAAGCGGAAATAACTGTCATGCAGTTCAGAGGTCACTCTCTTCCGGTGCATCACTCTGTAGTGGCACAGTGGGACCTTCACCTTGTCCCATATTATCAGCCTTAATCCGCCCACGCGATCTCTTTCGATTACTGGCCATTGGAATGTGTCGCTTCCTTCCGGTGTATCACCTTGGAATAGCATTTTTGGGCCGGGTCGAAGGTCAAAATACTACACAAGTTAGACGAACCAGACACGCAGGACACTGCTGGAGAAGCAAAGACTAGCTTATAAGTGATGTACTCCTATGGAGCCCCACATATGGCCGGGCAAAAACAGGACGACCAGCTCGAACTTACATACAACAGCTATGTGAGGACACAGGATGTAACCCTGAAGACCTGCCAGAGGCGATGAATAATAGGGAGAAGTGGCGAGAGAGGGTCAGGGATATCCATGCTGGCGGCACGACATGATGATGATGATGATTAGTGTTAGATAGCAATGCTTGAAACCATTTAACTATGTGCAAACATATGAGTCTTTGCTCGTTTAAAACTGTTACCTACAAACTACTCGTTTATATATATATATATATATATATATATATTGGCAGCATTTCTTCATTAATACAAATTTCGTTGAATATGATAGACATTTTCTGTCTACATATTTTCTTGTTGATCAGTTCATATTGCCATATTGCTTTTATCGTATTCGGCGGGAATTGATTGATGCTATTCTTACAGAGTGTAATTTGGAGCTCATAAATAGTATCACTATAACAGGTACTACCACTCCGAGTCAGAGTGGACCTGGGAGTAATGATAATGAAGGGATACTCCACTCATCTGAACTGGAACCTCACCATCAGACAATATATTTTTGGGGGTGTCTTACCCCCTTGTAGGGGTTGGGGGGATACAATCAGCATATTGTAAACTCCATCGACAGATCTGTTCAATATTTTAGAATTTCCACATCAAAACTTAAAAGTTTTTCTTTTTCCTTCCTATTAAAAAAAACAAAACTGATAGTCCCAGCAATGTGTGTACGGGAGAATGTAGTTTTCTTCTCTGATGTATATCTATCTATTTATTATACTTGCCTGGGAGGGAGAGTTGATGAGAGATCAGGGATTACATGAAAGATCTTTAGGTTTGTCGAACTCTTGTATAATCAAATGAATATTTTTCAACAATATTTGTCTTGAAATGTTTCCAAATATCCGTAGATATTTCCACAGTTTTATGTAGCTCTTTTCCTAAGATACTTTTTCTTTTCTTTTGCGAATTCCCGGCTGATTCGCATTTACTGTAATCTATGGCCTTTTTCCTCTTATGAGGTTGAAGAATATTTACCATGAACAAAGAATATTTTCGCAGTTGATCATCTTAATTGATATCAAAACATCTTATATTCATATTTTTTTTCATCTGGAACGGCGTCATTCGTAGATATATGATAATTAATGTACATATCTTGAAAGCTCTTGGGAATGCGTTTCATCTTTGTTGTGGAAATATGATCGTGGATCAAAGCGAAATCAATCCGACAGATCTGTTTTATAATGTTAACTCCTGTCTTTTTCGATCTATCTATCTATCTATCTATCTATCTATCTATCTATCTATCTCAGTCTGTTCATATCTATCTATCTATCTATCTATCGCGACAAAAAATGCTGACATAAAAATTCTTTTCAGACAATTAATGTACTTTCTGACAAGTTAGGACAATTTATGACCATTTATTTGGTAGGGTATCTATCAAGCATCAGATGCCGTGTTTTTTCTCTTGCAGCCAGAACCTTTTTTTTATGATAATAACCAGTCTTTGTTCTCTTTTACTTTTTCAAAATAACTTATGAAAAAAAAAATCAGTTGATCAATGATGGCAATTCAATAAAGTGACAGTCCCCAATCATTGTATGTCACAATTTGACTTTTTTCAAACTCAGACAACTGCTTACTAGTCATTAGCAAAGGATGAATCAAAAATTAGGATATCAAATCGAGAAAAAGAAAATTCTTAGAAATTTTCTATTTTTTGCGGTTTCTTAGAATTTTCTTTTAAGAAAATTATGACTTTTTGCTACAACTAAGAGAACGTTGACAGTAATCATCAGGGGAAATAATCACTTCCTATATGTATCTAAGCCATTGAAGTCTCATTTAAATTTTTGGCAATAATAAAAAATGGTTCAGTATTTTCACTGTCTGTTTATTTATCTATTTATTTTTTAATACTATACATCTGTTCTGCTCACGATCAACAGGATTACAGGCACAAAAATATGTAAACGTGAAAAAAAGGTTTATAGATAGAAGACAATTTATGACCCCTTGATATTTGCTAGGGTATCCATTAGCATCAAATGCAGTAATTTTTCTCTTGTGGCTGCAATCTTCTTTTTGATGATAATTTCCATTTTTTTAAAATAATTTATGGGTAAAATATCAATTGATGAACGATAGCAATTCAATTTCTTTGTAATATCACAAAGTGACAGTCCCCAATCATTGTATGTCACAATTTGACTTTTTTCAAACTCAGACAACTGCTTACTAGTCATTAGCAAAGGATGAATCAAAAATTAGGATATCAAATCGAGAAAAAGAAAATTCTAAGAAATTTTCTATTTTTTGCGGTTTCTTAGAATTTTCTTTTTTTTTTTTTTTTTTTTTTTTTTTTTTTTTTTTTTTTTAGAAAACTATGATTATTCGCTACAACTAAAGAAACTTTGACAACAATAATTAAGGAAAATAATCATTTCCTATGTGCGTTAAAGTCATTAAAGTTTTATCTAAATTTGTGGCAATAATAAAAAATCCTTAAATTTTTTCAATGTTTACTTTTTTGTCTATCTATCTATGCGTTCACGAATCATCCAGACTGATGCTGTATTTAGTAAGAAAGAAAGGAACAATGAATGAAAATAATTCCCTTTGGTATTCAATATACTTCCAGTGAGTTTTTCAACTGGCCGAAGCACTTCTTAAACCCCCCCTCTTGATGTAATGTAAAGCTGCACTATTGTATTTCTTTCAATGACCTCCACATCCTCAAATTTTACCGTTAAAATTAATTTTCAGTTGAAGAAACCAGAAAAAGTGTGAGACATGGGGAGAATCGAGGGAGCAGTACATGCACAATCATGTGTTTCACCAAAACCTGTTGTTCAAAAATATTGAGTTTGGCTTCATAATTAAAAAAAGATCATCGTTGTTTAGGCGTCTAGATAATCCCACTTTATTATCGGAATTGCTCAGCGGTAGATTCATTGAAATTTTAACTTTAATCTTAATTTTAAAAATCAAAAAAATTCAAGTTTCAATCTTGATACTTTACAGACTCATTTCGACTTGCTTCTGATTTCTTGACGAGGTTGAATTTTCATCTGGCATTCTCACAATGTGATGGAAAAACTAACTAAGTCTGGTGGTATTGTAAGATACTGCGGGGACAATCTGGATGATTAAGTGAGAATGATTTGGCCTCGAAACCTTGATTGACTCTAGTCATAATGAGGAAAGTTCTATTGGTGATAGAATTGGCTAAATACAAACCCCTAACAATTTTATTTTTTACTAAAAGTTAATTTTTTCTTAAGCAAAAATTCTTGGGTTTTATCATTTCTTGTGGAATATTCTTGTGGCATACACCTAAAATGGATATCAAAATCTAAGGTGTTATTTACTGTCAAACTCAATCGCATTAAAGCTCAATAAGCAAAAATAAAATTGCATATATATATATATATATATATATATATATATATAGAGAGAGAGAGAGAGAGAGAGATTACCACAAAATAAAAAATTAAACTGTCGAATCAGAAAAATCGAGAAGAGTATTGTTAATAGCAGCATGACTAAGATTCGAACTCGGTACAACGACTTTATTTTCCGAGTCATTTGTTCAATTTGCACATCATATTTAAAAAAAATGTTTCGTGAATGAAGCCTGAGAAAATTCCTAACAAATAACAAATACATTTGTAAAAGAAAACTGAAATAACTGACTGAAAATAGTTATTTTACACATCAACACTGAACTAATTTATGGAAATGAGCAGATGTTGCCATCTTTTTTCTTTTTTTTTTTTTGTTTTTTGTGCTTTTTTTTGTTTTGTAGTAACTATAAATGGTTATTTGCAATTAGCGGTTTAAAAGAAAGAAAGAAAGAAAGAAAGAAAGAAAGAAAGAATGAAAAGAAAAGAATGGAAGCAAAGAAAAGAAAAGAATGAAAGAAAAGAAAGAAAAGAAAAAGAAAGAAAGAAAAGAAAGAAAGAAAAAAAGAAAGAAAGAAAGAAAAGAAGAAGAAGAATGAAATAAAGAAAGAAAGAAAAGAAAAGAAGAACAAGAAAGAAAGAAAAGAAGAAGAAGAATGAAAGAAAAGAAAAGAAAGAAAAAGAAAGAAAAGAAAAAGAAAAAGAATGAAAAAAGAAAAAGAAAAGAAAGAAAGAAAGAAAGAAAAGAAAGAAAGGAAAGAAAGAAAAGAAAGAAAGAAGAGAAAAAGAAAAGAAAGAAAGAAAAGAAAAGAAAAAGTATTAAAGAAAGAAAAAGAAAGAAAGAAAGAAAGAAAGAAAAGAAAAAAGAAAAGAAAGAAGAAAAAGAAACAAATATTTACTTCCCCCTTTCTTTACTAATTAATTTTTTTAAATTTTTTGCTTCTAAACGTTTTTACCGCCCCTCCCTCCCAAGGAAAATTTCCGTGTGTATGTTTGTGTGTTTTGATTTCTTTTGTTTATTTGACGGGTGGATTGTTTAATGTCATATCAACCTTAGTGTGTGTGTGCGTATGTATGTATGTACGTGTGTATGTATGTGTGTATGTGTGTGTGAGAGAGTGCATTTAGAGTATTTATTTAGCAGCCTATCAACCCCTCATCAATTATCTAATGTCGAAATTCAATACAAATAATTCATTCTGTCTCTTTATGATGACATTTTCGAAGGAAGAAAATAAAGTCTGAATTATTTTTTACATTTGAAAATATTTTAAAACAATAACCAGATCGCGTTATCCAATCAGTGAATCCAATATTCAAGGTCATAAGAACGATAGTCGACATCAACTTTTCGTTCTGTAAGAAATCTTTACCCTGAGTGAAAAAACAAAACAAAACAAAACAAAAAAACACCCAAATTATGTAAAATCACCTAATTTTAAGGAAATTTTCAGTGTTCATTCACTAATGAATGAATTTTGTAATGCATCCGTTATTCTATGAAAAAAGAGCTATTTTAAATCGCTAGGGATTTATATATATATATATATATATATATATATATATATATACTTTCTGTTTATCATTAAAAACAAAAGTTTGAAATTGGGCATGAAATAAAGAAAAAAAAATTCTAATTAGGAGCTGTTGGAAGAAAATAGAATCTCAAATGGCAATATTACATCAAAAAAATGTTTTGAAAGCTTTTAATACAATGATTTACTAGAAAATATTTTCTTTTTGATTTTTGGGGAAATAATTTTGTACCGACTTTTGTTCTTCTTTAAAAGGTGGGGGTTTAAATGTGCATTAGATTTTGATGTAGTTTTCTCCAATTTCATAGCTTTGCCACACACACACACACACACATACACACACACACACACATATATATATATATATATATATATTGGTGTATGAGAATGTCGTCGAAGGAAATGGACTCCGCGATCAGAGTTCAAATCCTGAACCAGGTTTTTTTTGTATTTCCCATAGTGCTAATACCCTGGGGAAATGTATGAACCCAACTATTTTGCCTTTAACTATGAGTAAATAGTAGGGCAGACTGTGATCTTTAGCCTTGGTATGGCAACCGGTTTAGGAGAAGGAAAACTCTGACTTCAAGTTCCGCTTAAAATGACGACCTTGTGTCACATTTTGCTCATTTCGAAAGGGGTTGAACGAAAGTAGAGAAACATCGACGTTGAAAAAAAAAAAAAACTTTTTAAAAATAAATTTATTAATCCCAATTAATTTGATGCTTAGGTCATCATCAGAGGATATTTATTCTATGATTGTTTACATTTTAAGACTGAAGGGCTTATGAATGCCAAAGAATTGGCATTTACGTGTGAATGAGAGTGGGGATTTTAGCTTCATGACTTAACACTTCGATTCGTAATGTCTAAAAATAATTTCAAATGCCAAATTAGTTTTTTCTTTAAGAAGATTCCGTTTCGTGGTAAAATCTGTCAATGAAAAGCAATAAATATTCAAATAATTAATTGTGTAAAATATTTTGATACTTTTAATATGAAAGTTAATGAATGAGAGTGTATGTGTTGGAGGATTTAAATGGTCTTTTTAAATTTTTTCTTGATTGCCTTCGCGGGCAAAGTTTTCTTGAGGTAATATCTGTTTTCATGGCTTTCGACAACTGAATTGGTATTTCATAAATTGTCTTCAATCTTACGTAAATTTAATGTCTTTGTTTTGTTAGCAGGAAATCTTGTTCTACTGAGGGAGCTTATAACAACTACTATACATTAGCTATAATGCCACGGGGACTTCCCCACACCAATAAGTTTATTATATATATATACTAGCAAAAATATACTACTTCCGGGAGCAACTATTTAAGTCTGAATGTAATAGAATATGTATTTCTTTAAATAATTAAAAACAACTGTAAGATGAAAGTTTTTTTTTAATCGCTTAAAATTGCATACTAAAAATTTCTAATTTATTTAAATTCAAAATTTTTGTAAGCAAATTAACATTTTTTTTTTTATCTATTGTTGCAGGACCAATGAATATGTCGATCCTTGCTGACGTTTTGAAATAAATGACAGCAGCTAAACCAAGGAGGACAAAGGCAAGATGGTATGTTACAAATGCAAGAAATAACAAGAAAAGCTTTTGAGGAAAATTCCTGTTTATGTTGAAAGCGTGGATTGGACAATCTTATATGAAGCTAAAGAAATGGCCAAAAATCTCAACCAAATGTTATGGAATCCACATTTGAATCCTGCCAACGAAGTCTACAACAAATATTCACATCAAGTGTTCCTATCAGTAGCAAACATCCTGAAGTTATCCATGGCACAGTTGGAAGAATGAGCAAACCAACTTAAATTGACAAAAAGCTGATAATGGAAAGATTGCGAAGGCTTAATAGTCTACAGTCACTATATTTTCATTGTCGACAATTTCTAGATGATACTTGAATGGGTTGTTACTGCAGCGATGTCGCCCGGTAGTCTGCAGACGGTCCTAGGGTTAGACATATTGGATTACTGAGGCAAGCTAGTCAGGGTGGTTGAATCTGTAGTTAACCGGGAATTAGTCGGCGTTATCTGCGAGCCAACTGATGAAGTCGTCGGTCTGTGCGGTGTCGTCAGTGTGTAAGGCTAGCTGTTTGTAGGTTAGGAAATAGGACCCAAGTTGCCAGGCATCGCTGCACCGGGCTGATCGTCTCTTACTCCGGGTGTCACTACATCAAGCTTGTTAATTTGCTAAGTCGGGTCTTGATGTAACTATGTCTGCAGAGAGTCTGAAATTAGACTTGTCGGGTCGCTGTGGCAAGCTTGTCGACGTCCCGATGGTTTAATCGGCAGCTAACCTTGGGTATAGTCGGAGTTAGCCGCGAGCGAGCTGTAGTCATCATCGGTCTGGGCAGTACTCACCGCTCACAGACTAGTGTAGTCAGCTAGCAGTTCGTGAGCCAGGGGATACAACCAGAGTTGCTAGGCGTCACTATACTGCTTATCGATCTGTTACTTCCGGTGTCGCTGCATCGGGTTGACTGGTCCAGAACTGGCTGGTCTTATTAGCCAGATTTGCATGAAGGACTTTATTGCCCTGAAAATAGCACTTTTAATTAAATGAGCTGCTTTGTTCACTGAGCTAATTTTGCTACGTCGGGTGTTGCTACATTAGGCTGGCTTGGCCGGAACTGGTTGGTCCTTGAAGTCGGATTGACGAGAAAACTTTCTTATCCTAAAATGAACTGTTAGAAATAACTGGACAGCTGAGTTCACTGGAACTCAGGAGGTCCAACCACTGAAATGAACCGTCAAAGTGGACTACTCGCTTTATCACTTCGCCTCGGGCCAGGCCTGTTTCCCCCCTTTTCGGCCGCTCTCGTCTTTAACTTCTGATTTTATGGCAAAGCTGGTCGCTTCTCCGCCGAATTCAAATACATTAGATTTTGGCAGATTTAATAATAATAGAATGTGGCAGAATACATCAGATTTCGATCGTATAATAAAACTGGTCCTAAGAGAAGGTAGTGAATATCACTTGCTTTTAGAAAGCACACAGTAAATATCTTTGAAATGATTCATGGAATTAACGGTCTCTGAAACAGTTTTCAGTTTGTAGTGGAAAATTCCGATCGCTGACTGCATCGGTGACTATCATGCTCTTTTACAAGAGAATCCCGACGTGAGTAAATTTAAAAGCAAAAATAGACAATGACTTAACTGATACAATATTTGCTTATTGCGGTTGGTTATTTTGATCGTTTATCAATTGGATAAATTTAGTAGGTAAAGTTAATTATGAAAGTAAAATACCGTTTAAGAAGAGAAAATAGAATCTGTCGTTTTTTTTTTTATTGATAGTAAGACGAGTAAGACATGCTGAGCACTGCCTGCGAAATATGGACACTTACACATTGACATACCAGTGTTGGTTGACCTGTAAAAATTTACGCTTCTTTTCTTTCTCTTTTATTACCCAAAATTTATGGAAGAGAGAGTGGAAGATATCTGAGTTGCACACACAGGGGCCGAGGTACAAATCTTCAGTGGACCCCTTTTTTTCTTCCTTCTGCTTTCGGGTGGAAACCTTCCTAGTTATCTTACACCCTGGAAGCCCACGCAAATTCTCGTGGTCACACCCACTCCGGCCTGTCGCCTGCACGTGGACACGCCCCTTTCTCGCATGCCACTGCAATTTACGCAGTGTTTCCGCTAAGAACACCTGCGTCCTGTTCACTTTAGGCACCAGGTGCATCTCCTGTTATTTTTTTTTCCCAGGGTTTGACTTCCACAGCTTCATCGATTGATGTCAAAGGTGTCAAGCCGATATCCAATACGGATGGTGAGTGAGAGAGTAAGAGATTGTCTCAAGGGAATCCACGCTGTCAATACCCCTTGATAATGATGATAATGATGATAGCACAAAAGATGTGACTTTTTGAATTTATATTAAATTTTGGGAATTTATATTAAAGTATCTACACATGTGTATAGGTATTTGTGTATATATTGTGTATATACATTCACATACCATGTGCAAATTTTTGTCTATTTCTCTCTCTACTTCACTGTCTCTCCTCTGCCCACTCCTTCTTTCACTCATCCCACTCCTCTCTACTTCTGGTTTAATAAGTTTTTCATATATTCTCTCCTCTCCGTTCTTCTCGTTGTTTCTCCTCCACCTATTCCTCGCATCACTCTTCCTTTTCTTACACTTCAAGCTCAGCACATTGTCGCTCGTTTTTAATAGTTGATCTTGTCACCGAAATTAATCTTCTCCTGTCAGATGATTGTAGCAGTTTTTACCACACGAAACTTTCAGTAACAGTGAGAAGTGATTAATTGTCTTTTTAGTTTTCTTTTTCTGCTTACGAGCATAAAAGTATTCTGATCTTATTGCTAACGATTAACTTTCTCCCCTCGTCCCCGTCCTCCTCCTTCTTCTTCTTCTTCTTCTTCTTCTTCTTCTTCTTCTTCTTCTTCTTCTTCTTCTACATATATATATATATATATATATATGTTAGTAATATTTAAAACAATGTTTACGCTGTTTTTGTGTTGGTGCTCAATATTCTGAACAGAGTTACATAATAGTCAAAATATTGGGTAATAATTAAAACCAAAAGAAAAAATCGTTAAAAATCAACCCTCACAAGCGAAAATCATTTGTCCCTAATGATCGACTTGGGGCGTGAAATTGACGTTTGTGATGGCCGTAATTTTAACGGTTTTTATGTTTTAAATAATCGTTACCCAATATTTTGACTATATATATATATATATATATATAGTAGCTGCGAAAAAGTAGCCGTGGTTCCTCGGGTTAGCTTTAACCTTGCAATCTCTGCCGCACATGTGACAAGCAAAATAACTATCTTTGACATTGACATTAACCCCGTATGCATTCATTTGGCTTTCCAAACCTAACACAGACTACAGTATGTGTGTGTGTGCGCGTGTATATGTGTTTATGTTTGTCTGTGTGCGTGTGGTTGTGGTTTTGTGTGTGTATTTGTGTATATGAGTGGTATTGTGCGTATGTGTGGTTGTGTGTCTATGTGTGTCTCGGTTTCTCTGTGTCTCTGTGTACCTCTATGTGTGTTATTGTGTGTGGTGTGTGTGTGTCTGTGTGTGTGTCTGTGGGTCCGTAATATAAAAATGAAACTAAAACCAATTTACACCCTGTAACAAAAGTTTTACTTTTCTTGTTCTTAGGCCAAAAGTGTTATTTTCCAATTGTTTATGCCTAAAGTAAATGAAAACGACCGATTTTTCTCTTCAAACTTTGCTTTTATGACTTAGGTAATTAACTTTTCAAATTTACCCATTTTCCAGAACATTCTAGGTAGTGTTGAGCTGATGATAAAGAATTTTCTAGAACTTACGAAACATTCTCGTTTATTTTTGTATAAATTTTGTATGAATTTACGTAATTTTGATTCGCAGGTTGTTTTATTCAGATGTTAGGTAAATAAAAACACGCAAAATAGGTTAATTTCTAAATTTCATTATCCAGAACTCAAAAGTGAAGTTTGAAAATACTAATGACAATTTTCTATTGTTTTTAATTAACAATTATGAATAAAAATTATCCAGGAAACATATTTGGGTTACATATTTACTGTAAATATGATTCGAAGATTTCTCTGTGAGATATATTGTTCTGCATACAACCCGGATCTTCTGTAATTTAAATCATCTTCCCATTTATATTTCGCGGCTTTCCACGTACCACTCTCTCGTAACACTTTGAATTCTTCATAATGTAATATCACCTGATGAAAGTGAAAGCATGGAATTATTAGTTGCAATCTGTGGGTTTAATTTCTGTTTTAAACTGTCTATATATGCTCTATTCCAGAACACACACAGACACAGACACAGACATACACACACACACACACACACACACTCTCTCTCTCTCTCTTTCTTTCCTCTCTCTCTCTCTCTCTTTCTCTCATTCTCTCTCTCTCTCTCTTTCTCTCTCTCTTTCTTTCTTTCTTTCTTTCTTTCTTTCTCTCTCTTTCTTTCTCTCTCTCTTTCATTCTCTCTTTCTCTGTAGATAGTGTAACCTTCGAACTACAACTTTTTAAGTAATGATATATATATATATATATATAATGTGGTGCAATGCCGTTATCAAGCTACCAATCTGCCTTTTCATCTGTCAGGATATTCACATGTTTATGAACAGGTACGCCACACCTGTGTTGCAGCTGTCAGGAAAAAATGTGTCCCCCGGAAACAAGGAACGAGTCGGGAAAGGGTTGTGTATTTATCTAAGTCGAATAAACGGACAGAAACGCTAATCTTACCTGGGTTCGCGGTTTTCTTTTCTTAATCTTTATTTTTCTGCGTTTTTTTTTTTGTTTCTTTTTATGCCTTGCACTTTTGCCGCTTTTCTTTTTTCCGCGCATGCGCTAAACGCCTGTTCGCGGGCCGCAACTTTTTTTTAGGTGTCGTTTAGGACACGGGAAACCAGATCTACACAACAGGCAGAACACACATCCTGAGAATTTTGTGTGAAAAGACCGAAACACAGGGAGTATACCGTAAGGAGACGACAGAGAGAGAGAGAGAGAGAAAGAGAGAGAGAGAGAGAGAGAGGTCTGGGTAGGATGGGACATGTAAAAATATACATACAAAGAGAAAGTGACACAAATGCGCAGAGAGAGAGAGAGAGAGAGAGAGAGGGAGAGGGAGAGAGAGGTATGGGTGGGGTGGGACATGTAAAAATATACATACAAAGAGAAAGTGACACAAATGCGCAGAGAGAGAGAGAGAGAAAGAGAGAGAGAGAGAGAGAGAGAGGTCTGGGTAGGATGGGACATGTAATAATATACATACAAAGAGAAAGTGACACAAATGCGCAGAGAGAGAGAGAGAGAGAGAGAGAGAGAGCAGCGGGGAAGCAGATAAGATATATGTCCGAAGAGAAAGTGAGAGATAAAAGGGGAGTGGGAAACTCCATTTTCAGACGTAAAGATCACCCGTATATATACACAAACATTTCCCGTCAATCAAAGAGACAGGCAAACAAACACACCTCCTTATCTCCCCCCCCCTTACACATACACACACGCATGCGTGTATACCTAGAGAATTAAGGATAGAAAAAGACATACATTGGCACGTAACGCACTACTCTCCAATAGATAGCAATACATAAAACCGTTTCTATGTGGATAGATAATCTATCTATCCACAGAGAAACGGTTTTATGTATTGCTATCTCAATAGAGTTAGACGCAGGTTGACTGAGATAGGCAGAAAGATAGATATGAACAGAATGAGGGAGGAAAAAATAGACGCAAATAAATTAAGATAGATAGATATGAACAGAATGAGATAGATAGATAGATAGATAGATATGAACAGAATGAGGGAGGACAAAATAGACGCGAATAAATTAAGATAGATAGATATGTAGAGAAGAGGAAAATCTCGCATTTTGTTTTGGCGCGCAATTTAATTCAACACTGAATTTCACCCAATCAGGATGACATATCCTATTCAGCCCGGACCTTCATTTCCGGCTAGCAAAACGGGTGAGCGGCCAAATACACTCTCTTCAACTTGAGGCGGCGACCAGAACAGACGTGCTTCTGGTCGTCCCTGCTTAGCGATGCCTTTTAGCTAAACAAGCCACCCAGTGTGGACATCTCACTGTGGCTTTAACATTAGCAGCAGCAACATGGACACTCAACGAGGGAACCATCTAATTTATGGATTCTTTACGAGGAATCCCAGTGGAACATAAATTAGAAACATTCAGTATGCCTTCCACAGGCACCACTTCTTGTCACCCCAAAAATTGACTATGTCGATCCGAGCGTCACTCCGCTCTCGACACACAAAACTACACAGTGACTTTGAATACTTCCCTCACACGTCCAACAACACGCTGCCATCTCAACATCTCGCTAAGCCATTTCGTCTCAAACATCCAACAAGCCTAAACACCACGAGTCTTGCAGCACCAAGAACAAACCATATTCAAAGCTGCAAATAAAAACTTTCATTGTGTGTTGTTAAAGCAAAGTTTCGTAATTCATTTGTTGCCTTAAAAAATATAGCGCTAAACAATTAACCATTTCACTCATTGCTATAAATTGGTGACCCGGAATGGCACATTCAGAATTGCGAGACAACTAAAAACTATTCATAACAACACCTTTCGACCTACTTCATCTTCATCATTTTCAACCACCCTTTATATTTCCAACAAGCATTAGCGAGGGCCTTACAACACTCGGCGAGGAAACAACACAACGTAAACACACATACGTTACACCCAACTTTCCCTCGCTAACAAACCAACTTCTCCAGCTAAAATTATTCTACACTAAACCTCATACCAAAACTCTGGCTACAAAAATGGTTTCCTCTCGCTAAACAATAATACTCACTTCAAACATCACTAAAATTAACCTCGTAAACGAACAACCTTCTGATAACAAACACAGCCTTACGAACATGCATCATTCCACCACGAAAAAAAAAAAAAAAAAAAAAAAACAGCGAAACATCGAGAAAAATTTTCAAGTGTTCCCGCCGAACTAACTTCAAGGACAATCTAAAATGGACGTAAATATCAAACAACGTGGAATTTTTTTTCAGCAAAACTATCAACAGACTTTTTCACTTCCCAACTCGCAAAATAGGTAACTTTTTAACTTTCACTCACCCTACTCCAATTTTGTTTTCTTCAGCAACGTGGGTTATCACTCCCACTACCTCAGTAAACCACCAGCGGCTGCTATAAATTCCAGAGGACCCCAAAAAACTCACACTACTCCTCTGAAATATACTGCTACTTCTGTATGCCACCTTCTTGGCTCATTAACTTTTTTCTCAAAGTGACATTTTGTTTTTTAAAAAAAACGTACCACGAGGTACACAAAAAAAGAACTGAACAGGACACTTTGCCTTTTTTTATTAATTTGCTTTTGCTCGTTTTTTCTTTATATATGTATATATATTTTTTTTTTCATTGTTTGTATTTTGCTCTTTTGTGTTGTGAGATTCGTGGCTCTTTTCTTTCATTTCCCTTCTCTTACAATTTTGTGTATCGAATATCAGGTACTCCATACCTGAAATTCTGGGGCCAACCTATGTAGAGAAGAGGAAAATCTCGTATTTTGCTTTGGCGCGCTATTTAATTCAACACTGAATTTCACCCAATCAGGATGACATATCCTATTCAGCCCGGACCTTCATTTCCGGCTAGCAAAACGGGTGAGCGGCCAAATACACTTTCTTCAGCTTGAGGCGGCGACCAGAACAGACGTGCTTCTGGTCGTCCCTGCTTAGCGATGCCTTTTAGCTAAACAAGCCACCCAGTGTGGACATCTCACTGTGGCTTTAACACTAGCAGCAGCAACATGGACACTCAACGAGGGAACCATCTAATTTATGGATTCTTTACGAGGAATCCCAGTGGAACATAAATTAGAAACATTCAGTATGCCTTCCACAGGCACCACTTCTTGTCACCCTAAAAATTGACTATGTCGATCCGAGCATCACTCCGCTCTCGACACACAAAACTACACGGTGACTTTGAATACTTCCCTCACACGTCCAACAACACGCTGCCATCTCAACATCTCGCTAAGCCATTTCGTCTCAAACATCCAACAAGCCTAAACACCACGAGTCTTGCAGCACCAAGAACAAACCATATTCAAAGCTGCAAATAAAGAACCTTCGTTGTTGTGTGTTTTGTTAAAGCAGAGTTTCGTAATTCATTTGTGTAGTGCCTAAAAACATTTGCGTTATCCTCAAAACCGCTATAGATAGATAGATATGAACAGAATGAGGGAGGAAAAAATAGACGCGAATGAATTAAGATATATAGATAGTTAGATAGATAGATATGAACAGACTGAGATAGATAGATAGATAGATAGATATGAACAGACTGAGATAGATAGATAGATAGATAGATACGAACAGACTGAGATAGATAGATAGATAGATAGATATGAACAAACTGAGATAGATAGATAGATAGATATGAACAGACTTAGATAGATAGATAGATAGATACGAACGGACTAAGATAGACAGAAAGATAGATATGAACAGTTAGGTTGGTTGATTGTTTTTACAGCCAATCAACCCTTGAAGATTATTTAATGCCAATTCCTGTTTATACATTTGTAAACAAATTGTAGGAAACAATTTTTAAACGAGCCAGAACTCATTTGTTTGCACATAGTTTAAATGGTTTTAATTATTGCTGACAACAAATGAATGGAGTAAGAAGAAGAAGAAGAAAAAGGAATGTCAATTTACAAACCTCAGAATTTCCCAACAACACCAACAATTAACCACAACCACGATAAACCATCATCAGCCTCATATATATATATATATATATAATCTAGCGAAGGAATTTACAGCTGTCGCTCGCATAATGCAAAGCTCTTCGAACGAATTGAGCACTCTGGTATCCGGTAAGGTATAAAATGTAAACAAACGAACGCTACTACTTAATACCTTATAATTCCCTAGCTGACGGGGTACGCTTGTTGGCTGCGCGGTCTGATACTAAATCTAACGTAAAGTTGGGCGAGTTTCGATCCCAGTTCCAAGCGTCCTACGTGTCTAGCCACACTGAAGAGTTGTGATACAACGAAACAGTCTGTCTGTGGATGACAATATATATATATATATATATATATATATATATATATTAGATAGACAGACGGACAGAGAAATTACAATTAACGATACGTGCATATATTTATCCTCAAGCTCAAATATATTTTCTATTGCGTATGTAAACTCATAAACAACTACAGAAATAAACGCTGCAAGTTACAATACTTATTATTTACTTATGTTAAAGTCTGAGAAAAACAATTTTATTATAGATAATCGATAATTGAATAAAACTTCCCCCTAACAAACTTAAGGAATTCAAACTTATTGAATTCATATTACAAATGACATCGAAGCTTTTCAAAGATATTTTTGTTAGATTTATTTTTCTATTGACTTCTTACCGTAATGTCCATCGAATTCAGTAATACATTCCACGTTTTTCATGTACCCCCCCTCTCTCTCTCTCCCTCCCTCTCACTCTCTCGATCTTTCTATAATGTAATATTGTTCGATGATATATTATACAGCATCTATCAATCTATCAATGAAGCATTATCTCTCAAACATGTTTGATTAAATAGGACAGACACTTCATGTCTACCTATTCTGTCTATGATCCGTTCAAGTCTCCGTGTGAATCTTTTGACTTTTAGAGGAAATGAATTTAGGAAGGTGCCGTATGTTTACCAAGTGCTTTAGACTTCATCTGGAGCCATCTTCGGGAGAAAGAATAATCAATGGACAAAACACAATGACGAGATCAACTTCGACTAAATTCGCCCCCCCCTCACCACATGTTCTTCTTCCTACTTTTATATAAATATATATGACTTGTCGTTGTGTTTGTCATTTTGTTATTCATTTTTTCAAAGACGACTCCAGTTTGGGTCGAAAGTAGCGGGAAAATATACGGCGCCTTGCTAAATTCATTCCATCCAAAAGTCAAACGAGGCTAGAACAGATCAAACACAGAATACGGAGATACAAAGTGTCTTTCCTTTTTGATAACACACACACACACACACACACACACACACACACACACACACACACAAACACACACACACATACGCACACACACACACACACACACACACACACATATATATATATATAAGGTTGCTCGGAAAATAATGTCCGATTTTAAAATTAACTTATATTCTTGAATCAATGAATTTTAACAGTTTTGATAAATTAAAACGTGAATCTCTGAACATCAATTCATTTTTGCCACCGATTAACAAGTTTATTTTTGCCTGTACGACAAAAAAAATGAGAGATCAGGAAAATATGGTGAATGTGATAAAGTCTCATATCCCAAGTCTGTGATCTTCTGCTGTGTCATCCTGGCAACAAGTCATAAATCAAAATTATGACCAAGCTTGTACTCATAAAAAAAGTAAAGGCATAATTTCTCTTTCCGTGTTCATGATTAGGGACCTATAACTTTCAAAATTGAATTCTGAAAAAAAAAAAAAAAATGAAGGAAAATCAACAAAGAGGATATTTTAATCACTAGGAACGGGAAATTTTTATTCTATTAAAATGATATTTTAGAACATAGTTTAAACAGTTTATATCAATATCAGACAGTATTTTTTGATCAACCTAATATATATATATATATATAATGAAAGCTTTGCTAGCTGCTCTTGTGTTTTTCTAGTATATATATATATATATATATATATATATATATATATACAGTGACATGCATAAGTATTGGATACATATTATTTTCTGTTATAACTTTAGTTGATGTTCACCATTTTGCCTGATATTTGGTAAGTAATATCTCGTAAAGTTGTTTTAGTTGTATGTGGAAGGAAAATTAAAAACTCACGGTTGAATCCATTTCTTAAATCAAAGTTCAAAATTACCCGCTGCAAAAGTATTGGATACATCAATTTAATATTTTGCTGTGTAGCCTCTGTTTTGTTTCACTGCTTCCAGTCACTTTCTATAGTTGGCCACAAGTTTTCCACAATGATCCAGCGTTACTTTACCCCATTCTTTCTTGCATAAATCTTCTAATTGCTTGATATTTTGTGGATTCCACTTATGAACTTTAACCTTCAAAGTATTCCACAAATTCTTAATTGGATTCGTCAGGAGACTGACTTGATCAATTGAGAGTACTATTACCATTATTTTCAAACCATTCCTTTGTAAGTTTTGCGGTATGTTTAGGATCATTGTCGAGTTGAAGCACAAAATTCCGACCATGTCCTAAAGAAGTTGCAGATTTCTGAAGGTTCTTCTCTAGAATCTCCCTGTACATGCTACAATTCATTCTACCATGGATAACTTGTAACTCACCAGTGCCCTTGGATGAAAAGCACCCCCATATCATAATGGAACCACCCCCAAACTTAACTGTGGGGATGGTATTGTGCTTCTTGAAAGCAGTGCCATTTTTTCGCCAAACACTTGTCGCTGTTTTCCTTCCGAATAGTTCAACTTTCGTTTCATCCGACCAGATTACCTTTTCCCAAAACTGCCGACCTTTCTTTTCATAAGTTTCGACAAACTTTAATCGGTCTTTGACATGTTTAGTTTTCAGTAAAGGAACTTTTCTTGGTGATCTTGACTAAAGCCTGTACGATATAGAGCTCTGCTAATTTTATCCTTACTTACATTAATTCCAGCACCGTCAAGATCAGTTTTAATTTCAGAACGAGTAATGAAGGGTTTTATTAGTACATTTCTGCTGATCCACCTTGAAGTACGTTCATTTATTTTTCTCGGTCTTCCATTTCTTGGAAGGTTTGCTGTACCATCGCTATACTTCTTATACTTTCTGATGATATTTCCTACTGTACTTAGTGCTAGATTCATTTCTTTAGTTTTTGCTATTTTTAATCTTTGAATTACAAAATGCACATCAAAGAGTCAGATGATTTATAGCACTATCTTGTAAAAAATTGTGTGCTTCTCTTATTTGTCACAGATAACATTCCAATACTATAAAAAAATTTGAATATTTAAAGTCTTTTCAAATACAGATTTTCGATTGAAAATTTGAAAAAAGTGTCATGTATCCAATACTTTTGCAGAGGGTAATTTTGAACTTTGATAAAAAAAAAGATTCAACCAGGAGTTTTTAATTTTCCTTCCACATACAAGTAAAACAACTTTACGAGATATTACTTACCAAATATCAGGCAAAATGGCGAATATAAACTAGAGTTATAACAGGAAATAACATGTATCCAATACTTATGCGTGTTACTGTATATATCCTTTAAAATGAATTGTTGGGGTTTTATTTTTCAAGTTATTTATTTTTCTTCAACTCGTGTTTCTAGTGTATTGAACTTTCTTCAGGAAGATATATATATATATATATATATATATATATATATATATATATATATATATATATATATATAAGCTAGACAGCAATTACACAAGAATGCTGCGAGCAATATTGAACAAGTCCTGGCGGCAACACCCCACAAGGCACCAACTATACGGCCACCTGCCTCCCATCACGAAAACTATCCAAGTTAGACGAACCAGACATGCAGCACACTGCTGGAGAAGCAGGGACGAGCTCATAAGTGATGTACTCCTATGGACCTCCACATATGGCCGGGCAAAAGCAGGACGACCAGCTCGAACATACATTCAGCAGCTATGTGAGGATACGGGATGTAGCCTTGAAGACCTGCCAGAGGCGATGAACGATATGGAGAAGTGGCGCGAGAGGGTCAGGGATATCTGTGCTAGCGGCACGACATGATGATAATGTTGATGATGATGATGATATATATATATATATATAATACTGCAAAAAAGAAAAAGAACACCTGTGCGGCCATCAAAGTTTTCATCAAATGATGACTCTGATGTCAAGCATTGTTTCGGTGTGAAAGCATTATTACCATTAATCTATTGTATCCCCGCAGTATCTCACAAGCCTTTTAGGAGTTTCCCTCCCATCATGGGAAAGCCAGGTCAAAAAGCAGCTTATTTGTAAAATCCTTTGTTTTATCCAGAACATTATAACAACAAAACGTTAATTCGATGATGCAAAATTTGAATTAAGCCGCTTGATGAGACATCAATACACTAAACAACAATATCCGTTTGTCTAAAGAATGCTGTCTCCTGTAAAGTCAGTATATATTTATATATACTGACTTCATAGAAGACAACATTCTTCAGACTAACGGATTTGCTACGCTAACATATTACACCGCTTTTTATAAAGGAAATCAACTCAATTAAAAAAAATTTTTTAAATGTTTTTTCTTTCAAAAATAACTCTAAGGACTTTCTGAACAATGTTTCCTTTATTTTCCACAATTTCTTTTCTCCAGACGATGACATAGCGTTGAAACTAGTTGAGAACCATAAAAAATAACATAAAAGCAATATTCTCATTTGTCTGGTCATTTTGTTTATATATACATATATATATATATACACACTAAAGCAATGATATACAGACGTATATATATGAAAATTTATGCACACAATTTTCTATGCACATTATAAGTATTTATTCCCATATGCTAGCTGAACCCGAACAGATATGTTCAGAAATATGGAAATATGTACGGCAATTGTGTGTGTGTGTATGTGTGTGAGTGTGAGTGTGTGCGTGTATGTGTGTGTGTATGTGTACTGAATATATAAACACCCACACACACACACACACACACACACATGCACGCACTCACGCACACGCAGGGCCTGTTTTGAATGATTGGACATCGTTTTAGATGTACAGAATGTTTCAGAAAAAAACTTATATCATTTCATAATCAAATAATTTGGCCAACTTTCATTCAAATGGCTTCCAACTTTTACAGCTCAAAATTCAATTTTTAATACTTTTTTTTCAGTTATAAAAATGCTATTTACTCGAAAAGAAAAGACATTTAAATATCTAAGATGGAATTTCGAGTTGTTTTTATACATACTGTCAAAAATTGAGATTATTTAAATTGGAATTGATCAAATTCTTAGATTACAAAATGATATCAATCATTTTTAAACAACTTCTCTCTCCTCTCTACAAATATACAGATGGAATATAACACCCCTTGACAAAAATAAAAGACCACCCACAAAAATGAAGAAAAAGATACTGTTTACAATTTTTGAATTATGAAAATCAGAAATATGAAAGATAAGGCATAAAGACAAATTCAAAATAAGAAATTTCAATCCATTTTTTATATGTATATTAGCATTTTTGCTTAATTTTAGAATTTTGTTTTGACATAGATATAAGACCAATGAACAGAACTATAGAATATAAAAGCAATTTTTTTATTTAATATTTTGTAGAACCGCTGTTAGCTTTGATAACTTCAAAAACTTGGCTAGGCATATTATCAACTAGTTTCTGAAGTTGAACCGAAGGCATTTTTTCCCATGCTTCTAAGATTACGTTTTTGAGTTCAGAAATTGCTGAGTACTGTCGACCTCCTTCATAAACTGTTGCAACAATCAATCCCCACAACTTTTCTATAGGATTGAGGTCTGGAGAGCACATTGGGTGGTGAAGAAGTCTAATTTTTTTTGTTCAAGCAAGTATCTCTTTGTTATTGATGCATTGTGGATAGCAGTATTATCTTTCTGAAAAAAAAATTCTTCTCTACATAGACGACGCCCTTCTTGTGCGAGAGAGAAATCATTTAGCATCTTCACATAATCTGCTGCTTTCGTCGACCACTGACAAATTCTGGTTTTCCTGAAAATAAGAAGGTTCCCCAGATCATAAGAAATCCTCTTTCACTATGTCTTGTTGAGTAATTCTCTTCTGGAATTTTTTTTGTGTGGCAGTACTTCTGAAAGCCATCTGGACCGTCAAAATTGAATTTCTTTTCGTCAAAGAAAACAACTTTTCCCCATTCTTTAGCACTCATGGTTTGATATTGAGCATATTCCAGTCGTTTCTCTTTGTGCTTCATAGTTAACCTTGGACGATGAATTCTGACATGCCGTTAAAATCGACCAATTATTCATTTTATTACAAATACACTATATCCACTTCTCAACTACGTTAAAAGCAAGACAGCCCACTTTTAGCCCAGTCAGCTGGTGGTGGTGGGGACCGTAGAATACCCCACTAAACCAACGAATGTCCGGGACATGACACTAAACAATTTGATGATCAGGCTTCAGTAATGCTGGAGTTTTAGGGAGTGTGGAGTACCCCTTCATTGTCATTGCTCCCAGATCCACCCTGGCCCGGAGTGGTAGCACCTTATAGGGTCCTATCTATGGATCAAATAGAACTAAACTGTGTACTTATGCTAAACTGAATTTGTTTGAAATTAACAGTTTTTACATTTAACTATGTAAACAAAAAACTGTACTCATGCTAAACTGAATTGTTTAAAATAGAACTGTTTTTATATTAAAAAAGTTTATATGATGACGTCATATCTGCTGTTGATATTTTTTCACCAATGGGATCCTAGCACTGTAACACCGATGAAAGAAGTGTGTGGACTGCAAAGAGGACTATGTTGAAAAATAAACCTCATCTAGACACATTTCATGAGAGTATCTTAGTCAGTCTACGAACTTTTTGGTCGACACTTTTATTTAATTTATTTTACACTTACAGAATGCTATCACTTTATCTGTGTCAGCTGCTTCATAAATGATTTTTCAGTCTATCGTCAGGAGACGTTACTTGATGACATTTTAAGTCTTCGATGGGAAAAAAATAATACTCTCCTCCCAAAAATGTTCAACAATCTTTCTCTCTTCTTCGTCTGATTATGTTTTTACTTAAATAGGACTGACTAGTTTCAACTGAATCTTTGCTCGACTGGCAGACCATTACAAGTGAGTTTGAGTTTCACTGGGTGTCCCAAAATTCCGGCTATATGCAACAAAGCTTAGCAAATAACTCCTATATTTATAGCGTGTTTTTAAAAAAAAATGTTAACGTTTCTTTGGAATGTCCTTTATGATATCATGATTTTAAAGTCTTCACTTGTTCACCATCCCTGTCAACACATTATTGGAATCTTCGCTATGTGGTTTCAGTAATATCAGTTCTGCATTTCTAATAAAGATATTCCCAGAGAAATAATCAACATTTCTTAATCATTTGTCGGAGATTCCAAGAATGTTCAGACCGCGATGGTGAACATGGGGAGACAATTTGAAATTATATCATAAAGGCTCTCCCATAAGAGTGTCAACATTTTTTATCCCTCTGTATTACAATAGGACGGTATGTAGGATTTATGCACGCGGGTTACTGTAGGATCCATCGACCTAGCAAATACGTGGAACTTAGAGTTTCAGGTCAGTATAAACTCGAGTGAATAATATTTTGATGTGACCAATTTCGGGACAGTTTTAAGACTATAAAAGTCAATTTTCTTATGGACTAAAGATAGCATGATTTTATTATTTCAGTGGAATATTATACAATCAAAGCGGATATTATTATGTATTATCAATTGCCAAACTCTACAGGACTCTTTAACCAAAAATTGGGATAAGTGGCAGTTTAAAAAATAAATTCCCTGTTTATATATATGTTATATATTGACCCTCGACCGAGCCGTCAATCAAGAGATGCACCGGTGTAAATAAGCAGAGGAACAGCAGAAGCAGTTGTACGTCAGACAATTATATAACCAGGTGCCACAGACTGCTTGGGTCAGTTCCAGTTGCAGTTGGGGTCAGTTGGGGACAAGATGCCGGTGTGAGAGCCAGCGGCAGACAGAGGGCTTTCGGCTTTTGGTGACCCACGATTGAGCGACCCAGCCAAGATGAGAAAGAAGTGCTGCTATGGTCAGAGGAACTTGGGGTTAATATGTAGCAGTCTGTCCCCGTCTTCAACTCACCTCTCACACACAAGAAACATCACCCTTTCGAGAATAAAGTGTGAGAGGTATATTTTTATAAAGAAGTGTGTCCATTCGTTCATTGAAGTTCGTCATTATTGTTGACTCTGTTCCCGCTTATATTTGTATATGTTTTGTGTCGTTGTATTATGATATACAACATATATTCATGCCATTTTATTTTTTGGGAATTGATGAGTTGCAATATAGTTTGGTTAAAGTTTCAATGCTGTAGAGCTTGTGAATTGAATAGCCATGACCAGGAAATCCGGCGAACGCTTAACGCACTGGACAGCTGTTTCGACCTTTTTAGGTCTCATCATCAGCAGTGTATACCATGATCTCCGTCACTGGTGGAGATGACGGTATACCCTGCTGATGAGACTTAATAAGGTCGAAACAGCTGTCCAGTGTTTTCCTATGTCGTGCGTAAGTGTTCGCAGGATTTTCTGATCATGGTAATTCAATTCACAATATAATTCCTCTACTTAAAAAGAAAAATGTAGATCTGCCGAATTTGGCGATAGATAATACCTAATGATATCCTTTTTGATTCTGTGATGTTCCAGTAGATATTAATAAAATTCTGGTATTTTTGGTATTGAAGAAAAATGACATTTCTTAAAATAAAAGATTGATAATGGTATACTTTTTTTTATGAATAATATTGTGGATACACAATAATGGTGATAATAATAATAATAAAGGAATAATATATTATGATAATAATAAAACGTGTTGATATAAGTAAGTAAAGTTGGCGACTGTAGTCGAGGGCAACCAGAGGGCTCCCTTTTCAATAGCTACTACACCGAGGTGTAGGAGAGGGCGCTACTCCTTTCCCTTGATTGCTCCACTTTACCCTTGATACGTACCTTATATTGCAGAGTGTTAAGCAAAGCGGCATCAAGTACCATTTATTGAGTCTTTGGTATGACGCGACCTGGGATTGAACCCAGGTCTCCTGGACCATTGGCGAACACTCTACCCACTGGGCCAATGAGCCGACCACATTATTATAATAATCATAAATGAATGATATGATATTATAATAATAGGACGTTGTGATAGACCATTGAAAATAGAAACCAATACCAAAGTAATAATTTTTAAAAATCTACAAATATAAATACATTATTTTTCTAAAATCTCTTCTTGAGTGCTTTGTGTCGTGTAATAACCAGGTTTGGTTTCTTTGTTTAATGGCATATACACCTTCGTGGGTTATTTAAGGCCAAAGACATCCTTGTAGAAGATCAGTCGTGATACTGTTTAATCCCAAACTGGGGGGGGGTAAGGGGGGTCATATATTTCCCAAGGGGCATTAGTCCAAAAGTGAATGTAATAACGTGACTGGAATTCGAACCCGCATACTACAATGGCCGGCAGGCACCTCTGGTGGTGTAATGGTTAGCAAGCTCGACTAGCAACCCTACACGAGTGAGTTCGAGTCTCATTGGGTGCCCCTTTCATATGGCCTTGTGCCACATCTAAGCAACAAGCTTAGTAAATTACTACTACAATAGCCGGCGCTAATTTACTGTTTTTTTTTACATAAATTGATATCCATGGCCATTTTTTGGGTTGTGTGGGTAACTACCAAATAATTACAATGTTGACCTTTTAAGAAATCATATCTGTAAAATGGGAGACTAACCAAACCGTTTGACCTTGACCAAATGACCTCTGTAACTGATGTTGAGTGTATAGTAACAGAGAATCAAAGCAAATAAATGAAATTATTCTTTAATACAAAATCGATCAGATTTTAATTTTAGAGTTAAAACAAAGGGGAAGTACTTAAAATGGGACCCTAATTGAATTGAAAAATGGAATCAATGAAAGAACGTAAATTTATTAAACAGAAGATTAAGAAAGGAAATGTCATTGCTCCGTCAGTTGGGCGGGGTGAGGGCTATAGAATAGACCGACTCTCTTTCTGTTGATGGATAAGATCTCCCCCCTCTCAACGAGTGTCATAGATATGACACTAAACCATCTGATGGTGAGGTTCCAGTCCTGGAGCTTTGGGGAATGTGGAGTACCTCTTCATTGTCATTATTACCAGGTCCACTCTGACTTGAAGTGGTAGTACCTGTTGGGGTCTCATCTAGGGGTAAAAATATCTGTTAGACCATTTAACTGTGTGCAAATAATTAACTGATGCCAAATTGAATTGTCAATTTTACATAGCAATACTTGGATGCATTTAATTGTGTGGTTTGGTTTCTTTGTTTTCATGGCATATCAAACTTTGTGGGTTATTCAATACCAAAGCCATTCTCCTAGAAGAACAATAGTGGTACTATTTAACCCATAGCTGGGAGGATAAGAGTGTTCATACCTTTCTCAAAGGTATTTGCCAAAGGCATTCTCCTAGAAGAACAGTAGTGGTACTATTTAACCCATAGCTGGGAGGATATGGGGGTTCATACCTTCCCATGGGTATTTGTCCGAAAGTGAACGTAATAGCGCGACTGGAGTTCGAACTCGCTTACTACGATTCCGCAGTCCATCGCTTTAATCATTCCATTACACTACGAGGACCACCCTTAACTGTGCGCACAAAGTGAATTATTGGTATTACATAGCAAATTCTTGGAACCCTTGGGTTGTGTACAAAATGGAGGAATAGTGTTCAAAAGAATTATTCGTGTTAAATAGCAATACTTATAATTACTTCGCTGTGTGAAAACGAATAATTGATATTAAATAGAATTATTAGTGTTTGATAGGAATACTTGAAATCATTTAACTGTGTGAAATCAATAGCAATACTCAAATGTTTGTAAACAAATTAGCCCATCATCTTTTAAAAAATGGACTTCCTTCAAACTATTCACTTACTAATCATATATTCATATCCAATTAACTATTTGCAAACAAATGACGGATGTTAAATTCAATTGTTAGTGCTACATAGAAATACTTGAAACCATTTAACTATGTGCAAATAAATGAGCTCTGGCTCGTTTAAAAATGTTATTTACAAACTATTTCGTTTACAATTCATATATATATATATATATACCTTGAATATACGCGCTTAATTCGGCGCCAGTAGATGTCGTCATTGATGTTAATCTTCTAGGTCATTGGGGAGTTTCGGGTCTTGCAACATCATACTCCCCTCACCAGAACGACCTCCTCAGAGATAATCAAACTCTGAGTAACCTACCCTATAGGACGCTCTGACAAACTTATGGCTTTGGACGGCTCGAAATAAAATCCCTCAGACCATATATATATATATATATATATATATACAAGAAACCCAATAAAAACCAAACAACCAACTTACCAACCTTCGAAAACGACATCCATAAGTAAAAACCATTTTCAAACGAAACATATGAAAAGCGTTTGTTTATTTCTGGACATAAAAAAAGAAAAGAAAAGGTAAAAGAAAGAAAAAGAGAAAGAAAGCAAAGGGAAATGAAGGAAAAAAGAAGAAAGAAAGATCGAAAGAGAAAAAGATGAGAAAAACAAAAGAAAAAAAAAACAACTATAAAAATATAACAAACAAAAATGCCAATATTAGCAATAAAAAAACCTAAGAACTTGCAAAATGCATTGTGGGTCATTTTATTATGACCCTAAACGCCATAATTAGAATCGAATTAAGAATTTTAATGGGGTCCCCACAACAGTCATAATTTTGGGATACTCAATCAAATACTTTTTTCTCTTCTTTCTTCTCTTCGTTGTTTCTTTGCAAAAATATCACCATACATTTTGCAACATGAATATCAGAACATTATTTCAATTTTTCTTAAGTTTTTTCACTTTCATATATTGTTTAACTTCTAAAATTTTAAGATTTTACATAAAAACAAACATCGGAACTGAGGGGATCTCGACACACGAAATATGTAGTAAAACACAAACAAAAAATTATACGTTGGCAGATTTTGAATATTTATTTTCGTCTTAAAACCAATTTATAAAACTATATAAAAAAAAACTATAACAAAACCATATCGTAGCCACAGGCAACTCATATCGGGGATCCTTGTTTTAAAAAATAATGCAACGTCATCAATGCCGTCAGTGCGTGGAATTTTTCACTGTTAGCGGAAACGAACTCTGATATCAACATAAAACATCATCGTCAAGCTCATCAGTGAGTGGAATTTTCCATTACCAACTCAGGGACTATTTTCGAGACAAATCAATTCTGCAAACCGTCTCGAAAATATTTTTGAATATAGTTGCCATTACTCTTACCTCCACTTTGAGTTGAATATAGCGGGTAATATTTGCAAACTTCTCTTTGCGGTATACTGAATTGTTTCATTACAACACATGATTAAAGAGAAACTTCCTGTTGAAGATCGGACAGGTGCGAAGGCGGAAAATAGACAACCCATCTATGCTATAAAACCAGCAGTACGTGAGGGATAGAGTTCAGTCCATGGCGGACCTTTGGCCAGAGGTGAAGGGGATAATTTGAGCCCCTTTAACTCCTTTATCAGCACACACTGACCATTGCCTCTGCCCAGCCACTAGCAGCAGATGTCAAGGTCTGGCCAATTACCTACAGCAGCAACCCAGCTTTCCAGTTTCACAGACCTTTTCAAGATTAAATATCGAAAGTCTTTTACCGTCCTTTTCAGGATAATACGTATTACATCCACTCTTTAGTTCTTTTAAGGATTACGGTAGGTCTTATCTCATCAACAACACCAGGACGATGACGTTGCAGCCAGCCAGACATAACTGACATTCTGTGCCATGGACCAGTCCATTAGCAGACGACACTGATCGGATTATCGTCGACTCAGAATCATCATCATCTATAATTTTATTTCTTTGAAGCCAAACATCGACCACACTTCCGGTTAACGTTCGAATCAACCACCGGGACAGTGATCATCCCTTTTCTGCAGTCTGATATGTCCGATTCTCCTACCGTCCGTATATATCTGGTCACACAGCTACGTCTACGACCAGCTCAGGATATCAAAAAATGTTCAAGATCCTCTAGACTCGCAGTCGACAAGAAATGTTCGACACTTTCGACAAAGCATTGATTTTATTCCAAAGTATGGACTCTTACACCAAACATTTCATGTATCATTCGACCGATAAAATAATTTGGACATTTTTAAATTTATCATCTCACCTTTGTGTGTGTGTGGCAAAGTTTGGAATTGTTAATGAACATTATTAATTCTAATTATCAAATATTCCTATGTAATACGAATAAATTGCGCACAACCGTATGATTTTAAATAACTAATAATAATAACAATAATTCCTTGTAAAATATTCAACAGTTCTATGGGATATATATATATATATATAATTGCGGAGGGATCTCGTTTTATATATCTTGCATTTCGGTTTAGTTAGGATGAGAACTTTTCGCTTAGTGCATGGGTTAGTTAGGTGCAACATTAACGCAGGTGTTCACGCGCGTACGGGGAGGATGAGTCATTCATAGATGTCAAAATAATAAAAATTCCCAGAGAGGAAATAAGACCAGGGGAGGTGAATGACGTCATGCCCGGAAGCGCTGAGGATTTGGGGGATTTGAGAAAAGCAGTTAGTTGAGTTCCTGCGTCCGAACGGGAAGGTTGACTTTCGGGGCCCGCCGAGGCCAGACCAGTAGTTTGCAGATGGGATGCCGCACATGGTTTGAGACAGATGTAAAAGAAGTCGGCATAGAAAGATTGTGTCTCTCTCTCTCTCTCTCTCTCTCTCTCTCTCTCTCTCTCTCTCTCTCTCTCTCTCTCTCCTCATGTCAAAAATCTTTAACTCAAAGGAAATAAAGTTTCGTACCTGAACCAATTTCGTGAATGTCGTGTATTTCGGATTCCCTATGTCTATTTCACACATCCGTATATCTGGCTATGCAACACACACACACACACACACACATATATACATATATTATAATTATTATTCCCCACTATATCAATGAAGATTCTTGAAATTCTGTCGTCTCTTAAATTACATATTGATGCAACATGGCAGTAAACGAGTTACAACACTAGTCGCGATATTACATTCACTTTTGGACTAATGCCCATGGCAAAGGTATAGAACCCTTATCCCCTCTCCAGTTATGATTTTAATAGTATCATTACTGTTCTTTTATAAAGATGGCTTTAGCATTAAATAACCCACGAAGGTTGATATGCAATTAAACAAAGAAACAAAACTCTAGAGAATGGTTCTAATTATGGTTGTGCCATGAAAAGAGTTTGTAGATTAAGTTGCTAGTATGTCTGCTCGAGCTTTCACCATTTCAAATCAAGTATTGCCCAGTTGGCTGGGGCTGTAGAATACGCGGACTGCACCTCTGCAGAGGGGTAAGACCCCTCCCCCTAACGAGTGTCCTGGATATGACACTAAACAATCTGATGGTGAGGTTCCAGTGATGCTGGAACTTTGGGGAATGCAGAGTACTCGTTCATTACCATTGTTCCCAGGTCCATTCTGGCTCGGAATGGTAGCACCTGATAGGGTCCCATCTATGGGTCAAATTGAATTAACTGCATACTTATGCTAAAACTGAATTGTTTGAATTAGAACTGTTTGACTAAACTGAATAGCTTGAAATAGAAATATTTTTGAATACTGTGTACTTACATTTAAACTGCGTATTTATGCTAAATTGAATTGTTTGAAATGAAACTGTTTGACATTGAAACTGTACTTACAATAAAGTGAACTTTTTGATATAGAACTGTTTTGACATTTAACTGTGTAAACAAAATCTATACTTATACTAAACTGAATTAGCAGAATTAGAACTGTTTGAATAAACTGAATAGCTTAAAATAGAAATGTTTTTCACAATTAAACTGTGTACTCATGCTAGACTGAATTGTTTGAAATAGAACTGATTATTTGTTTTAAAATGGATTTGGCGTTAAATAACAAAGATTAATATGCCATAAACCCAACCAACAAACCAACCAACCAACCAATCGAATCGAGTATCATTTCAAACTACAAATACTATCAGAGACCCAGGTTCTTAAATCTGTCTCCTTATTTTGTCAAATTAGAGCTGAAAAGTTCAAAAATTCCGAATTTGAAATAATTTAGCTTAATCGCTTATATATATATATATATATATATATATATATATATAAAATAACAGTGTTGGTTGTCACTAAATCAGTTTGTGGGTTTGTGGCGAACCAAGTGCAATATAATATGGAGAGTGCTCAATATCTAGGATAGAGCTATTATATGATAATAATAAATAAATGTATATTGGCTATATATATTTAATGCCATGGAGTTTTGTTATCTGCCCGATGATTGATGTGTTGTTAAAACTTCATGAAACCCAAGGGTTGCAGACAAAATTCTATTGAATTAAATATATAAATCTAGTATATATATATATATATATATATATATATAGTAAACCACAGACAGACTATTTCGTTGTATCACAGCTCATCAGTGTGGCTAAACACGCAAAATGCTTTAAGCTGGGATCGAAATTCGGGTTATTTTACGTCAGCCTGATAATATACCTCATAGCCATCAGCAGTATACTAAGATAAATCAAACAGGCTGAGAGACACAGATAGATGTGTTGTGAAATGTTTGAAATAGGTAAATAGGACCAGAATGAGGTAGATATGACCAGAATGAGGTAAATAGGACCAGAATGAGGTAGATATGACCAGAATGAGGTAAATAGGACCAGAATGAGGTAGATATGACCAGAATGAGGTAAATAGGACCAGAATGAGGTAGATATGACCATAAATGGATAGCTAGATAGATCTGATATGATTTTTAAAGGAAATACGTTAGGATTTTAAAACAAATTTCGAACACTAATTACGTCACACAGTTTTGAAACAGACAGCTACCAACGGAAATAGAATATTTAAAATTTTGTAATTTTTGTTTCATTTAACAAATAAAAATTGCAATTTAAATAAAATTCAGAAGACACGTCACATATTTAAATATCCTGATAAAGGTTTCAAGTAACAAAAAGAATAAAAAAGAAACACACACACACACACACACACACACATAAAAAACGGAACATTTAACGTTGGCAAATAATTCAACAATAGATAAAATCATCCTTCGAATACCTTATATATTGTTTTGTTTAAAAAACAAGAAACTTAGAAATAGTATTCTCTCTCTCTATATATATATATATATGTATATATATATAAAACGAGTTAGGAACTCTGCCAAGTTCATGGAAAGGCTACTTTTGAGACAAGCTTAATTATTATAAAGAAGGGCAACTGATGTAGAGGTTGAAACACATCTATGAAAAATACACGGAGATAAGAAACGCTTGGGTCTGAAAGAAACTAAAGAATGATGAAGAAGAAAGAAAGAAAGAGCGAGAGAAAGAACTGTGGCTCAATCACCAGACACAAGTTGGATCAGCTGAATCAACTAATTGACAATCCATAATCCAGAATTCCATACTGATTTTAAGGATGTTGTTGTGCCCAAACAAATATTTGTGAAAGTTTTTTAAGTGAGAATTTTTCATGCAAGTCTTTTACACCAACTCAAACTGACGGTTTTTCACTTCTAAATATCCTAACCGATTTCGGTAGTGCTGTGGTTTAGTTTGTTTCAATTCTTCTTCCAATCTCCAATTCTTCGAGCCTTTTTACCTGGTTCTTGGGAATCGTTCCAAGTGCTTCGACTATGACTGGTATTACTGTCACTTTTATCTTTCACAGCTTTTTAAGTTCTCCATCATGGTCTAGGTATTTGTGCAGCTTTTCGCTTTTGTATCACTTTTACTCTCTACATCCGTCGATCACCATTCGATAACGAGTTCTTTTTTCTTGTAGATCAAAACTACATCTGGTCATCTGGTCGAGACTTAATGATCCATTTGTAACTTAAAATTCCAGATTATTTCATGAGTTTCACTTTCAAGAACAGATTCTGGGTTGTGCATACTGGACTGCTGTTTCGAAGTAAGCGAATTCGAATTCCAGTCGTGCGATTACGTTCAGTTTCGGACTAATGCCCCTTAGGAAAAGTATGAACTCCTTCATCATCCCACCCATGAGTTCAATAGTATCACTGCTGTTCTTCAACAAGGATGGCTTTGGTATTAAATAATCCACGAAGGTTGATATACCATCAAAACAAAGAAACCTAATCAAATAGGTTATTGAGCATTGTTTAAAGTTCTTTGATTATGATTGAGATAATTGTCTCACAATTTTGTTCAAGAAACAAGAAAATGTCACTCAGAGCACCCAAAACTGGTGTATCCATGAGTAGTAGTCCATAAGAGAGGGATGCTGCTTCCGGGATTCGTTCAAAACAGCACGCAGCATCCTTGTGTGGTTCTCATCTATTTTTTCTTCTGCTGGGGTTTCGTTAAATTCCAAGTGGTGCAACCATACAGTAGTACTGACTATGTGTGTAAGGGCAGAGTACGTGTATATATTCTTTACTAAAGAGATATCTGAAAAGTTTGATGTAATAAAAACTTCTTTTTTAAGCAAAGTTCAGATTTTAAATATTGATTAATTACTAACTGCGAAATCCAGTTTGGATGAATCACAAAAAGAAATCATGAGAAACAGGTCTACTACACTTACCCACGGAGTCAGATCATTATTTGCATCAATTTCTCGGTGATGAACAGCATAATAAGGCAAAAGAAATACATCCTTGAGATTAAATAGATTCAAATGCGAACTGATAATATCGATTGAAGATAAGGTTAGCAGAGTTGGGCTCTGGGCACTTAATAAGGATTACACCGGTTGAAACTAGTTTGTAACAACTCCATGCAAGATAGATAGATAGATAGATAGATAGATAGATATGGATACAATGAGATTGATAGCTTGGTAGAGAGATTTGAATAGATAGATAGATCGATAGATAGATAGAAAAAGACTGAGATATATATGAATACAATGAGATTGATAGATTGATAGATAGGAACAAAGAGTATATACGTAGGTGTGTGTGTGTGTGTGTGTGTGTGTGTGTGTGTGTGTGTGTGTGTGTGTGTGTGTGTGATGTACAATGTTCACTCACTGTGTGTACAATAGTCTGGGAAATGTTATTTTGAACTTGTCGGGTATTCTTTATGTGGCGGTAATACTTATTCCACTTCAATTCATTTCCCCCCAGTGTTTGTCAAGAACGTCTCTCATGATAATCTATTTTATAGTGAATCGTCGTTTCTCCCACGAAACTGCACGGTTTGTGCAACCAGAACAGACGAGGATTTGTGTCGACGACGGCCAACGCGAAAACGCGAGTCAATGTAAAAAAAAAAAATAAAAAAAAAAACAACAAAAAACTAACAAGCGTGACGGAATGTAACTAGTCAAGGTGATCTGGCATTGCCCTGAATCAAAAAGGAAATAGGTATTAGTAAGAGAGAAAAAATGTTGTAACAACTCCAAGATGAACAATCAGTGGTGTATGTACGGTACGGCTAGTGGAACACGTACCCTGGGCGCCACTTAAAGAGGGCGCCACTGAGAAGTACTGGTTGTAGCACCTCTCATCAGGGAGGTAGTCATGAATTTCGAGCAAAATCTGTGAAATTTAAAAATGTTATTTCTTTATTTTATTTCAGGACATAGTGTGAGAAGACTATAAGATGATTATATGGTAACGTTATCTTTTTAAAAAATGGGTTCGGATTTTTAGACAGAGGTGCTATTTTCCGTCGATAAACCACAGTGAAAAATGGAACCCTTGTCAATGTGTAATGGTTAACAAGCTTGTTTTACAGAATAATTAGCAATTAGTAATTCCATTCTCAGCAAGAGCTTTCCACTCGCGTTAAATCTTAGCTATGCTTATATGGCTGATTGGGTGACTGATTATAATGGCATGTCAACCCGTCTTGGGTTATTTTATGCCTAGAGGTTAGTGAAATACGTTCATTGTACATTCATATGTACATTTTTTGTATAGTTGTTTCTTTAGAGTTTTTTTTTTTCAAAAAGGTCCTCTCAAATCTGAATGATTTTTAAATCGATCTATTTGACCCACATATGGGACACTAACAGAGTGGACTTGGGAGTAATGGCAATAAAGGATTACTCCACATTCCCCAAATCTCGAGAACTAGAGCCACAACACCAGATGCAGTTTAGTGTCATATCATAGATGCGCTATTTTTAGGAGTGAGGGAAATGCTGACACCATATTCTAAGCCCCACCAACATAGCTACGAGCCAAGTTTTTTTTTAAGACTTAGGGTCAGGTCAATTACAAAGCATCAGGTCCCATCTGAAGTTAAGCAATGATCAGCATGTTAAGTATTCAGCTGGGAGACTATTTATGAGCAATAGGTATCGCAAGCAACCTTAGTCCTGTGTTTTCGATGAAGTAAACATTAGTAAATTCGAGAATTTACTACTAAGACAAACTGAAAGCACCGGTTCCCGTGAAATCACCATAGTTAAGCAACGATAAGACAGTTCAATACTTAGATGGGTGACCAGCCGGTACTGTAAGCAATTTGAGGCCTCCGTGTATGAGGAACGTCTCATGTGATGTAGTGTAGTGAGCTATACTTGAAGGCCATTCTAATTAAGTTCGATTCTTACTGAGTGCCCAACACTTCTGACTGTATGCAAAATTAATTTGATAAGTGACGACTCTAGTAAAATGCTTAATAAACTTTTCTCGCAGTTCAGTCACAAGTGAGTAGTGTGTTTGATCCTCACTTAGTGCCTTTTTCTTAAGGCCATGAGCTAAATCCGAACAACGCTCAAGAAATACTTGGGTGAATCAAAAGTTTTGCAATATTTTAGTAAGTGCTAGTTTGCGGCATGTACCATACGTGATCGAAGCAGTTCAAGCCGTGACAGTAATCCGCTGAAAGTATCTAGGGAGGATCAGACGGGCTTGGCAAATCCCAGTCTGATTCGTCGCCTTCACGACCTCCACAAAATACCAAATTCTGTCCCATGTCACCGAAATATTGCAAAATCTTTGAGTCACCCTGGTGACTTAAAATATTCTCCCGGTCCATTTCCTACAGGGATAACCATTACACTACCAGCGCCTCCCATTTGAAATAAAAGATTAGGTTTAGCTAACCTGACAGACATAAAGTATTTACTCACCCTCCCTCGCCATGGTTAGGGTGTGACACAAGGCCAATTTTAAAGCGAAGTAATGATAGTTTGAATTCAAAATTCCCTTTCCTAAATTGATTGCCTAACTAACGCTAAACAACCCAACAGGCTTATTATTTACCTGGAGAACAGATTCATACCTTTTTCAAAGGTGAATAAGATTTCAACTCTTACCACTGATTTCATTTCCAACAGCGATAACCGTGACACTAATGTACAACAAAAACCGAGCAGAGCATAAATTCTGTGGCAAGTTCAATCCTCACTTGAGGCATTATACATATAACGTTGTGATGTGCTCAAATAAGCATAATAATAGCGATGAATAATGACTATGCATTTTTAGGAGGGCTGGTATGTTCAATCAGACCCACACATGTGCATGGGTGGGTAGGTCTTTACATTTCCATAAATTAAGATGGCAGAACTTCCGGTTGCATCATCATATCCCTATTTTCTTCATTTTGTTCCCAGTACCAACTTCCCCGTCTCTACAGCTTTTGAAGTGTTTCAAACCTGCCTCCCCCTCACTTTCTGTACATATATATATATATATATATATATATATATATATATATATATATATATATATATATATATATATATATATGTTCACTGTCTATCGCAATCTATCTATCTATCTATCTATCTATCTATCTATCTATCTATCTATCTATCTCAGTGATTACTTTCTCTCTCTCTCTGTATATATATATATATATATATATATACAGACTGAGATAAGTAGTAAACAGATTAATATATATATATATATATATATATATATATATTAATCTGTTTACTACCTATCTCAGTCTGTTCATCTATCTATCTATCTATATATCTATCTCAGTGATTACTTTCTCTCTCTCTCTCTCTCTCTCTCTCTCTCTCTCTATATATATATATATATATATATATATATATATTAATCTGTTTACTACCTATCTCAGTCTGTTTATCTATCTATCTATCTATCTATCTATCTATCTATCTATCTATCTATCCCAGTCTGTTCATATCAATCTAATCCATTCATATCTATCTATCTATCTATCTATCTATCTATCTATGTTCACAATTTATCGATCTATCAATCTATCTATCGATCTCACTCTTACTGACTTACTAAAAGGTTGATTTCTGCAAATAAAAAAAAAAGATATCACTGCTAATAGTTTTGGGGTGGTGCCATTATTTCGTTTACAATTTCTAGTAAGAATATTTCCCGCAAGGATTGATAGTTGATTTATCCGACCTCGCACCAAGCCAGATTTGACACAAGGTCAATTAAAATTCATGCGTTACCGTCCCAAAAACGCTTGGTCTTCACGGCATTGCCCTTTAGGGGCGCCTCAGGTACCAAGCCATAAACTTATCCTTTCTAAATAGGTAGTGTCTGAATAGAAGGCCCCACTTCTGGATAAGGTTGACACCATCCGGTACGAACGCTAGCTATGCCCTGGATGTACCAGTCCCTGCTAAATTGATTATTTACAGGCATCTTTTGCTAAATTAAATGACTGTTTTTTTTTTAACCTTGAAAAGAGAAGCTGGTCTAAAAAAAGAAAACTCATAAAATAAAATCCCCTACAAGAGTAAAAAGGAGCTGTGATCAACTTCGTTCGGGCAATCCCTGCGGCGACAATGACGTCAAATTGTTTAGCACCTTGCCCTTCCCTTTGGCAACATCAGTATCAAGAAATGGGGAGACCTACTGCATGGGCAACTATTAGTCTTCTATACAATAGACGCAGATCCATAGTCACTTGATGCCATACCATAATAAATATGTCGTTCGAATAAGTGTAACGTTTATATTCACAAGGTAAATGGTTCATACTGAGTTTAATTCTCATTGGGGACTCCAACAGAATATAGTATTGTATCAGACTTGGTCAAAGAAAACACAACCTTATCGGAATGGCCATTGTGATTTTTAAAAAAGTTATATAAAAAAATCGAGTTTCATGGATAATCTGTTCATGTAGGTTTCCTGGTATGACATTCAGTGGTGTGGCTTCAGTTCCGAAGCTCTGGGAAATGTGCAGTAATTCCTTCATAGGTCCATTTTGATCTAGAGTGGTAGTACCTATCAAGAGTCCATCGATTAGTTAAACGGATATGTTTGAAAAGTATTAGTATTAGATATGAATACTTGAAACCATATAATTGCTCGCAAGTTATTTGTATGAAGAATAGTTACTTGAACCCATATAACTGTGTGCCAACAAATGATTATTTCTAAATCAGAATAGTTACTTTAAACCATAAAACTGCTTACAAAATCAAAAAGGTAAGAAAACAAAACTGACTTGGACATTGAAAATCCCAAAGATTGAAAGGCCCTAAACTTACTGAACCAACCATTTATGTAATCTTGTGCTAAAAAGTTTTCATCAGGTTTAAGTAAAAACGTAATGATCAACAAATTCTTAGATTTAAGTAATTCTTAGGTTTAAGTAAAAACGTTATGATCAACAAATTCTTAGATTCGGTTATTTCTTTTGAAGTAACCTCCTGTGCTATAGTCATTCCTTAAAAGGTACTTCTCTAAATTGGTACTAGTTAACTTTGTATGTATAAATTAACAGAGGTAATCTTGTAACTTAGCAGATCTATCACCGTCCTATTTTTTCTTGTTTCCTAAACTAAAAATTGAAAGGTAGGACTTGAAAAGATGGAGGGCATAAAATGAGGACGAATGACGAAGGAACTTCACGTCATATACAAGGGAGAATTTCAGAGGTACATTGACCAAAACGTGCTGAACACCAGAGATATCTTAAAAAATATGAAGTTTCATTCATTTTTTTTATTTCTGTCAAGATGAAAACAGCTTCAGTGTCGAAAAACAACTCGCATATATATAGTTGGGTGAATCAAAAGTTCTGCAATATTTAGCTAGTATGTGAGGTACAATTCGGCACTTGTGTTTGCTTTAGCCGAGGTCGTGAGATGAACCTCACTGAACTGTGAGATGTTGAGCTCACCTGATACTCTTCGAGTGCTACTTGCTGGACTTGCCTCTTATACTTAGAGCACGGCCTCAGAATCAACAATTCTAAGCCTGTCTGACCTTGCCTGAACGTCGAGGTTCGTACAACCCGAGCGAAATATCTTGAACCATCTGGCTACTGTATAGTCATCAACTGCGCATTCATCTTTGGCGCAACAAATGCTTCAGCAGCGTTAGGGTCCAGTTCAAATTAGGCTATATTGCACGTTCATTTTTTCGGATTTCAAATTACACACGTAGTGAAGCAATACATAACATGTCAGCACACTAACTACCACGATACTACCAACTGCAGTTAGTACCTCATACGACTTGAACTGCTTCGATCACGTAATAAACACGCCGCAAACAAGCACATACCAAAATATTGCAAAACTTTTAACTCTCCCTCATATATATATATATATATATATATATATATATATATATAATTTCGCTCTACTTAGTGTATTGAGTACCTTTACATATCAGCTAAGGTAACCCAGTCGGTGTTTTTTTAGGCTAGACATTGCGGTGTGGTTTCTTATTTTCGAGCAGTATGAACAATTTTAGTCTTTTTTTTCTGATTGAATTTTTTCTCAGATATCAGTTTATGTAATATTTTTTATTCAATAAAAAATAATATATATATATATATATATATATATATATATATATAATGATTGCTCTGTCTTCACCGATAATAACTGTCTCTTCATTCTTCTAAAGGATAAAAAAAATCAAAATCTGTACACTAGGAGATTGAAGTGGCAAACACTTGTACAACACGAATACCACCATCTGAAGGATTGAGATTATTCTCCAGTAATAAGCTGACGCAAGATAACTGGTAATAACAAACAACGAAATAACAAATCTTCAAAAAAGTTTCACGTCTTCAATCGTCAGATGAGCTAGAAATCACTTGACGATCCAAGCGTAGAATTCAGAGTAGTGTGTTATTACTCTGTCTTACATTTTTCATAATCATATATATATATATATATATATATATATATCTTTCGAAGAAAAATAGTTTTGGGGATCAAAAGGTATCTATTCTAAGATTTTAGTAACATGAACTGAAGCGTTTCAAAATGACATCGTTCTTACTCGAATATTCATCAGACAGCCTTACAATCATTTTTGATGGTAGAGACACTTATGATCACGTGATGTCAAGTACTTATACTGAAACAGGCTCGCACTCCCATATGTAAAAAGAAAAACAGACCTCACAGAGAGAGAGAGAGAGAGAGAGAGAAGGAGAGAGAAGGAGAGAGAGAGAGAGAGAGAGAGAGAGAGAGAGAACAGTAGGCACATGAGTATTTGAGCTGTTTTAAAGGTATTTACTAAGTAAACCAGATTCGAAGAGCCTTCCAAATGCAATCAGACGATAATAGCGAAAAAGGCGCGAGTGTATAAGGAAAGAAAAGGAAACTTTCCCACACAAATTCAGATAATCATTGAATCTATGAGAGTGAAAGGGGCAGTGATCGGAAAAGCAATGAGAAATATTGACCGATATGTAAATTCCTTAAACTGTCTTAAAAAGAAAAATAACAATACGACACAAAATAGAAAAAAAAGAATGTTTTGTTATTCGTACCAGCTGAAGCGTTATTTCAAATAACGATTTACAAAGACAAAAGTGTTTTAGATCACAAGGCCTCATGCAAGAAACATGACTTCTTTAATGATTGTACTGGAAATATAGAGGTTAATTATTAAAAACCCACATTTCGAAGGTCGATTGATAAATAAGGTCTCCAATGTGACTTATTGTTAAGTGTTAATTGTTAAATAAGGTCTCCAATATGATTCTTTGTTAAATTCGTGGGTCAATTGTTTAATAAGATCTCTACTGTGACTTTTGTGGAGTGTTGATTGATAGATAAGATCTTTAATGTGACTTTTTAAGTGTTAATTGATTAATAAAGTCTCCCATGAGATACTTTTTTAAGTTCAAAGACCGATTGATGAGTAGAAAAGTGTTTATAGATAAATAAGGTTTTTAATGTGACTTTTTCTTAGGTGTTGATTGAGTAATAATATTTCCTTTGTGATTTTTTCTTAAGTTCAAAAGTCGATTGATAAAAAAGTCTCCGATGTGACTTTTTCTTAAGTGTTGATTGAGTAATAATATTTCCTTTGTGATTTTTTCTTAAGTTCAAAAGTCGATTGATAAAAAAAGTCTCCGATGTGACTTTTTTTTTAACTTGTGGATTGAGAAATGAGATTTCCTTTGTGATTTTTTTTATTAAGTGTTGATTAATAAATTAAAATCTCTAATTTGATGATCGATTGATAAGTAAGGTCTGAAATGTGACTTTTGATATGTGTTGATTGATAGATAAGCTCTTTAATGTGACTTTTTGTTGATTGCTGATTCATAAAAAAGCTCTTTAATGTGTCCTTTTGTTAACTGTTGATTGATAAATAAGGCCCCTAATGTGACTTTTTCCAAAGTGTTGATTGACAAATATGGTCTTCAATCCTATCAATCAAAAAATTTGATCAGATTGCATAACAAAACTTGAATTTAAATGAAATCCAAAGACAGGTTGATAAATAAAGTTTCCAATTCTTTAAAATGAACCTTAAAACAGATATAAAATGAAATTTGCATCAAAATTAAGTCTACTCTGCACTTTAAAGTTTTGTAATCAACATCCGATGGTCAACCACTCTTTGACCTTCTCCTAAGAGAAAAGAACCAACATTTTTTCAGTACGATCAGATATTACATCATTTTCTTTGCGAATTCTGCGATAAACATTAGCAATTTTGAGGTTCAATTCAAAACAAAGTCACAGAATTACCAGAAATTTGTATTTACTGTTATAAAATGGAAAACAAACGCAACATAAAACTGATAATCACACACACACACACACACACACACACACATGTATATATATATATATATATATATTGTCAGATAAAAATCGTTTAAAAAATTCAATAAATCAAAGTGCTCATATGCTGGCCAGCAGAGGAGTATAAAAAGAAAAACAATTCAAATCTCCCCTTGAACAATATGGACGAGCTGCTGGAACATATCAAATACGCTATTCAAGGGTTTTCAAAATCTATTGATTCCTACCTTTGTGAAATTAAGTTAAAGAAAATCAATTTATTCTTGATGTTATAATAACTGACAATCACTTCATCCATCCTACTCTTTATAAAAGCAATAAAAACAATTATAACACTGAACCGTGTTTTTGTGAGGAGTTATAAGTTAATGAACATCATCGATAGGTCAAAGTCAAAGTCTGTTGTCCCCCGAAGCAGTACGGCAAATTTATGCACAGTAGAAAGAAAATAGTTCATAACTTAATTTTCCCGCAAGATGTCTGCTTTATATGGCCAAATAAAAAGATTAAGTTTCGGTTAAGCTAATGTAACGAACACAATGTAAGGGTCGAATTCAGCAATATACTTTTATCTTAAGTTGAATCCCTCGCCAGAAATTTGAAAAGTTGTAAAATTTAAAAGAATAAAGACACTGAAAACAAGCTTTGATGTCCCATAAGAAAGTACAGTATATTTGGTGGCTATAAGTCTAACTGTCCTTGTGTTGTACGATGAGAGACAGACAAACAAGAAAGACATTTGATGAATTTAGCAAAATATCTTTCAGGATCGCTACAAAAAATGTTCGCTATTCTTTCTTCACAGAACTTTGAATTAATGTTGGTATTCCAAAAAAAGCAATTTGACCGATGTGCAATTTTCTGGACAGAACAACGGTGATTTGTACAATTGGTGATGTGATACAATAACTGTGTGTACCTTTTAGGAAATCGTCCGTCCCACAATCTGCGCTTGTATCTCGATATAGAACTGGGTAAGATAGTATGAAAGACCGGCAGTTGCCCATGCTGCAGGTCTCCCCATTTCCCGACAAAAAGAAGTGCAAGATACTATACAACTATACATTATTGTTATCGAAAGAGTTAGATGGGTGGGGTTGAACACAATGTCAGACTGTATCCGTCAGGGACAACCGTTCCTGGTTTTACCACCCACCACGAATTGATTGTGAGAAAAATTATATACATATATCTAAGTATATGTGTGTGAATGTGTGTGTGTGTGCGCGCGCACGCGCATGCACGCGTTTATCAACCTGTCCGCTCGAGCTGATGTGACTCAAGGTTAATTTTTCAAGCGGAATTCAGAGTTTTCTTTTTCCGAGACAAGTCCCCATACCAAGGCTTAAGAACCCAGTCAGCCCCACTACTTTCCCATAGCTAGAGGGAGAATAGTTGGATTCATGCCTTTCCCCAGAGTATTAGCGCGATGTGAAATGCAAACAGCCTCATCCAGATTTGAACTCGAGACGCCGTGTCCATTTCCTACGATGATATCCATCGCACCATAAGTGCCTCCAGGGTGAGTGTGTGTGTGTGTGTGTGTGTGTGAGAGAGAGAGAGAGTGAGAGAGAAAGAGAGAGAGAGAGAGAGAGAGAAAGAGAGAGATTAACAGAATGAGACTGGTAAAGATAGATAGGTAGATAGATAGAAAGAAAGAAACAAGATAGATAGATAGATAGAAAGAAAGAAAGAAAGAAAGAAGTGAGATAGACAGACAGATAGATAGATAGATGTGAGAAAGAAAGAAAGAAAGAAAGAAAGATAGATAGATAGATAGATAGATAGATAGATAGATAGATAGATAAAAGAATTCCCTGCGCCAGAACGACGTTGGAATCTGTAAAGACTTATAACCCACCGGACTGGTGTTTATTGAAAGTGATACTCCGAAAAAAAGAAAAAAAGATGCAGTCGAAAAATTATGGGTAGTTTATTTATTTTCGTCGAAATTTTCTTATCTTTGTATATTGTCATCTTTTATCGAACGTCCAACGTTTTTGGATCCCCAGGGAGAAAACTAGATGAGGGGGACTTTTGCCCGGCAGTAAAAGTAAACCTCACCTGATAAGCACTTCATAAACGTTGTAGTTGGTCAATTTTGTTTATTTATAAATGTCATGGCCACCAACACGATGAAAATATTTTCGCATTTTTCTCCCACTGAACTGGTCTCAAGGCAAATCATTTCCAGAGACATCCTCCAACTTAAATATACATTACATTAATTTGATCTGATGTACTATTCTTTTTTGAGAGTGTCATTCTTAAGGTCACAATTGTATACGATCGAGGAAGTTTCAAGATGGACAAGAGCCGCCGTATTAAATTTTCATATGAACTGTTGAAATAACGTCAGAAATTAATTTTTCATCGTCAAATTAGTGGAGTTTAATATTTAGAAATAGATATATACAAATAATTCCATCATTGAGCAAAAATTTCGAGTAACTTGGATTATTTATTTCATAATCATAATTTAAAGATTAACATTTTAGATTTTTGAGATGTTAAAGAATTTTTAGACCGAATTTGGAATTTCACTATAAAGACCATTATTAAACCAGAAAGTAACTATTTGAATGATTTAGTATTCTAATCATAAAAAAAAACTATCAATAAAGCAATCATTTATTTTTTGAAAAATCTGATTAAAAATCAACAACAAACATTTATTTATCACTACTTGGTTTTTAAAGCAACCGTAATTAGTCGTGCATAACACGCATTGGTGTATGATACGCACTCCTAACTTTTGGCGAGGAAATTCTGGAAAAATATCTCTCGTGTATAATACGCTTTGACTTTTTGGAATTTGTAGAAGGTAAATTTAAACTAAATTTGACATTTTTTAAAAAAACTTTTATTCTGTGTGTATCGATTAAAAATAAGAATTTGTCTAGTTTTTATAATGTTTCGAAACACAAAATTTAGACGGCATTGGCTGAGAGGAGAGAGTGTTCACTAATGGTCCGGAAGACCTGGGTTCAATCCCAGGTTGCGTCATACCAAAGACTTTAAAAATGGTTCTTGATACCTCCTTGCTTAACACTCAGCAATATAAAGTACGTATCAGAGGTGAAGTGGAGCAATCGAGGGAAAGGAGTGTCGCCCTCCCCTACACCGTGGTGTAGTAGTTATTGAAAAGGGAGCCTTCTGGTTGCCCTCGACTAAGATCGCCAACTTTACTTACTTTTACTTATATGTTCTCATAAAAATTTCGGAAAAAAAAACAAATTCTAAACAAATACACATTTCAGTGGCCATTTCTTTGTGGCGGTATAAAATATGCCATCCCGAATATGGTGACGTCTGTGACTGGTAAAAGCTAATATTTACTTAAAAATCTGGATAAATAGTGAGTCTTATACACAAATAATTACAGTAAATATGCAAATAATTTATCACCCCCAAAAAAGAAAAGGCTAGTTTATTACGACTCAAACCGCAAGCTGTTGGGACACAAAAAAGAAGGTTATTAGTAGTTGTAAAAGTAGTGATAAAACGACAAATGACGAAATTTTGTGGTTGTTATTTTAACAACACAATTCTACATAAACACTCGCGAAAACTGATTCTTGCAGACAACTTAATAAAGAGAGATTTTCTCCACCATCTTCGACTGTGATGATTAAAACAAAAAAACTGGATGACTAATGAATAGAAAACAAAGAAACTTTGTTTCCCTCTGATAAAGAAATCCTGAAATAAATACATTGATAACTCGAAATACTGTGAAACTGTTTTAAAAGTAAAATATGTAAATAAATAACGATAATAAAATAAATTTTCACATTGTTTTATGATGTCGGTGTTTTTTTCTCACGTTCTCGCAATTTTATTTTAGTTAAAACTAAGCCAGACGACAATCTTCAATGGAGACACAGGATGTAATACTTTATAAATAATTTGTTAATAAATTCTCAAATAGAAAAAAAATATATATATATATAAATGATCTTTATAAAAAAAGAAGTGAAATTTATTATATTTTTCGATCAAAGCAAATGAATTCATTCTTTTTTTGGGGGGGGGATAAAAATACAATCAAAATTTAAACTGGAAAAAATAGCAAAAACTAATGGCATATCAAACTTTATGGGTTATCTAATGTCAAAGACATAGAAGAACAGTGGTGATAGTATTAAACCCAAAGTTTTAAGTAACCAAGGGATTGATACCTTTCCGAAGAATCTGATTGTGATCGTAATAACGCGACTAGAATTCGATCTTACTTCAAGATAGCAATCCAGCACTTGAGCCACATTGACTCTCACTTTATTAAGTGGTTTTGATTTTGTTTCTTTGTTTAACGGCATAGCAAACTTCATAGCTTATTTAATGCCAAAGACATCCTAGTAGATGTACAATAATGGTGCTTTTTAACTCATCGCTGAGAAACTTTTATGGATATCAGATAGGAATAATATAATATAATATAATATAATATTTTTTAAATTTTCATCATACAAGATGTGAAAGCACGAGCAATGCCCTACCCTCATCAGCCGCCAACCAGGGGTGATAACACAGTTTCGGTAGCTCAAGGCGGTACTGCCACTCTAGGCGCTACCAAGCTGCTTTTGCCATCGGACAGGGTATTTAAAAGAATTATATATATATATATATATATATATATATATATATATATATATATATATATATATATATATATATATATATCAGAACACGAGTTCAGACAAAATGGCAACACCAAAAAACACTCAGCAGCAACAAAACAATCCCTTTTTTAAAGTGTAGAAATGTGTCGACAAATTCCTGTTGGTTGAGTTTAGAAAATTTAAACAGCACATGAAATAACCCCCTTTCATCTATCAGTTTCACGAGATGATACCGTAAAAAAAGAAAGAAAGAAAGAAAGAAAGAAATAGTGTCTTTAGTATCTTTCGTTTCAAATTGTTCAGGAAAACTTGCTGCATGGGTAACTGCCAAACTTCTAAACAACCTTGTTACAGAGACATGATCTCACAAGATTAATTAATCGCCTTTAAAAAAACAAGAATCCTCTCTCTTCTAAAAAATACAAATCTCATAAAAATTATCTTTTATATCTGTCGTAATATGCAGTTTGTGTGTTATGTTTATCCTACGCCCCACCAGCGTAAGAATATGGCACAAGGCCGTTTTTAAGGTGGGTCCGATCGCAGGGCCGAAGCCCAACACGACAGGCAGTTCCTAAAATGCCTCGGGCCCCGTCGGCATTCCCCATTTATGGAGCGCCTCTGGCACCGGGCGATAAACCCAACCCCTCTGAAGAGGGTTAAAGCCTGGGGGACGCCCCCTCCTGATGCCAGAGGTATGTATCCAGTGGTGGAACACACCCGAACGAACCGTGCAGCACGTGCCATTGCCAGTCGATTGCGCCCCACCAACTGGACACAATGTACCACTAGAGAAAAGCGTGCAGTTTGTATGTTGAACTGGTCATATCACTTTTTATATAAACAAAAAAGTATCAAGTGGACCATGACGTTTACGTCACAAGAGAATGTGCTGACGTAGCACATTTTGGACACCTTGTATAAGAAAAAAGTTTAGTTTAATAAATAAGCAAAAGTTTACTTTATTTCAATGACCCAGTAACTCATAAAAATACCAAGCTGAATCTAGGCAGAAAAATTGCCAAAAAGAAAAAAAAATCAAGTCTATTATATTTGGAGCACATTTTTTTAGTACCGCAATTTACAAGATTTTAATTATACAGACCAATTGCAATGTGACCCGGAACACATAAATACTTTTAGAATCCAGGGTTTCTTTGTTTAACAGCATATCAACCCTCCTGGGTTATTTAATGCCGAAGCCATTCTTGCAGAAGAACAGTATTGATACCATTTAACCTATAGCTGGAGTGATAACGTGTGTGTGGGGGGGGTATTAGTCTGAAAGTGAACGCGGCACAGGAGTTGGAACTCGCTTACTTCGAGGCAGAAGTCCAGCGCTTTAACCATTATGCCACGGGGACTTTAAATAACCCTGTATGTTTTGAAGCATTCATTCTCTTCACAAATGGACTCAGCAACCCGAGTTAAAATCCTGCACAAGGCTGTTCTCATTTCATATAGCATAAATACCCTTGAGAAAGATATGAATTCAACTATTCTCTATCCAGCTATGAGTAAATAGTAGGAAAGACTGAACTCTTAAACCTTGGTATGGCTACCAGTCTAGGAGAAGGAAAACTGAATTCACTCCAGTTGTAGACTTGGAGAGGGATGGGCTCAGCCAGGCTATTTTATAAGAGTTGCACCCTCGCCAAGACCAGACCAGGCCAGGGGACCAGTGATGATTATAATTCATATGTGAGTGACAAATCAGTATTGACAATTCCACCCAATCAGATATTTCGGCATGAAGTCGACATGATCCCATGGGTTTCGTTCTCTTATTGTAAAAGGCTCATTGGCCTAGTGTTCGCCAATGGTCCGGAAGACCTGGGTTCAATCCCAGGTTGCGTCATACCAAAGTCTTTAAAAATGGTACTTGATACCTCCTTGCTTAACACTCAGCATTATAAGGTACGTATCAAGAGTAAAGTGGAGCAATCCAGGGAAAGGAGTAGCGCCCTCCCCTACACCTTGGTGTTGTAGCTTTTGAAAAGGGAGCCTTTTGGTCGCCCTCGACTAAAGGGAGACAATTTTACTTTGTTTTACGTTTTTATTGTAAAAAAAATCATAAATGCTAACTAGTAAATTCACCCCTTGTGGATCCCTCTTATGCTTTTATTCCCCTGTCAAAATTTTATTCACCTCAGGGGGTCTATATGGACCACTTTGAAAAGCCCTGAGTCAAACAATCACTGTGACGTCGACACATCCGTCATCACATTTCACATTCAGATACTTATAAATGTTCATGATTGATAAATAAAATGTTGGGAGAGATAAATAAATAAAATGTTTGTGCTCATCTTCGCCCAACTTTTACTTAGACCATTTTTAGACAATTCCTCCAAAGAACTATTTTACCTTGTTGATGAGGCATCCATTATCCCCAGCAAAAGAGTAAGACTACCCCACAAAAAAAAAGATGTGCTCTGGGTACAATACAACACCGCATCTAGTGGTGAGACTCCAAGAAATCTGGAGTGTGGAGTACTAGTTCACTGCCATTACTCCCAGGTCCACTCTAACCTGAAGTGATTATACTCGTTAGGGTCCCATCTATGGATCAAATAGATTTGTTTGAAATTTATTCGTATCCGATAGGACCGTGTGAAAAAACAAAACTTCCTTAAAAAATAACACGAAAAATGTAAAGATGAACGTACTTTGAACGCAATTCCCTAACCTCAAGGCATAAAATATCCTTAGACGGACTAACATGCCGTTAAAGTCTCTCACTCACACACTCTTGGATAAACTATTTGCTGTATGTGAGTGTTTTAAATGTTGTTTCTGAACAATTTGGGCTGAAACTCTACAAAGGAAACGAGCAAGACCGTAAAAATTATATTTCTTTTCCGT